>JACEEU010000721.1:32647802-32757802 GCA_016630915.1 Callionymus lyra | reverse complement strand
ATGAAGTGATGTTTAAATGTAATTATAGAGCAGAGAGTGACCTCTAGTGGATTCTGAAAAAGGGCTTCATGAAGCTTCATGAAACAGTGTCATATTTTTAATAATGTTTCAAAAGAATAGTTAACATATGGTTGTCAAGAGCAGAGAGTGACATCTAGTGACATCCGATAATAATGGCGCTGTTTCATGAAGCTTCGTAGACACACCTCCAGGACAGGTTACCGTCACAATGGGGTGTTCAGTTCAAAGTCATGACCAAGTGTAACTTTGTAAGTGTAAAAATGGAAGAAAGAAGAAAATGGATGTTCTTTGAAACAGATTTGAGAAGAGGGGGATGATGGGAAAAGTGGCAGCAGATTGTGTTCCGGCTTCTCAAGTCTACTGTGACCCGAAGTCTTTGTGACGCCGAGCCTCTCGCTCTGGTGTCACTTTCAATCCAGTATATTTAACTTTCAAACCACACGGCAGGATCCCTGCGACGCTGACGTTCCTTCAGAAGACGCTGGTGTTAACAAAAGCTTCCTCGGAGCGCCTGCAGCACCAGGTGCAAATTGAGCTCATTAAAGTGTATATTTAGAAAGAAGTGGCTTCAGCTCACGGATCCGTCTCTTCCTGAGTGTCTTGATTCGACTGACGCTCAAAGAAGTCGTCGCTCGTGTTCGAGACGATGTTGTGAAGGAACGTTTCTCGACGTGACGAACGTCAACGTTTGGATGCTTTGAATCTGCAGGAGATGTTGTTGATGATGTTTCCAGACTCCAGACGATGGCGTCGTTGACCCCTGCAGACCCACAGCAGGAACACACACAGGATGTTTAAATAATACTCCAGGATTCAAGGGATATTTGTGCAGATAAATACTGGCTCATATTCTTGCTCTGCTTTGGTCAAAAATAAATCCTGAAGACCGAAGAAGAAGCAACGGATTAATTTATGTGAGGAGAGACTCAGATCTAACAGGATGTTACAGAGATCGTTTCTGGAGATAAAATATTAAATATCTATTTTCTCCATGAACTCAAAGTAGAAAAATAACTTACTTTATTGAATAAAAAACAGCTAGTACACAAAGTTACAAATATGTAAGTGAGGTAGAGTTATTTGTAAAGTGCTTTTCTAGACCAGGGTCACAAAGCAGTAAACATTTAAAAATACATACAAATTAAAAAAAACTCTAAAAGCTCAAGAAATATAAGACGAACACAGGAGTCACAGAAAATCAGGGAAAAGTGTCTTCAGATGTTTCTTGAAGGAGTCAGTAGATCATCAAACACAGATGTTTCTTGAAGGAGTCAGTAGATCATCAAACACAGATGTTTCTTGAAGGAGTCAGTAGATCATCAAACACAGATGTTTCTTGAAGGAGTCAGTAGATCATCAAACACAGATGTTTCTTGAAGGAGTCAGTAGATCATCAAACACAGATGTTTCTTGAAGGAGTCAGTAGATCATCAAACACAGATGTTTCTTGAAGGAGTCAGTAGATCATCAAACACAGATGTTTCTTGAAGGAGTCAGTAGATCATCAAACACAGAGATGTTTCTTGAAGGAGTCAGTAGATCATCAAACACAGATGTTTCTTGAAGGAGTCAGTAGATCATCAAACACAGATGTTTCTTGAAGGAGTCAGTAGATCATCAAACACAGATGTTTCTTGAAGGAGTCAGTAGATCATCAAACACAGAGATGTTTCTTGAAGGAGTCAGTAGATCATCAAACACAGATGTTTCTTGAAGGAGTCAGTAGATCATCAAACACAGAGATGTTTCTTGAAGGAGTCAGTAGATCATCAAACACAGATGTTTCTTGAAGGAGTCAGTAGATCATCAAACACAGAGATGTTTCTTGAAGGAGTCAGTAGATCATCAAACACAGATGTTTCTTGAAGGAGTCAGTAGATCATCAAACACAGATGTTTCTTGAAGGAGTCAGTAGATCATCAAACACAGATGTTTCTTGAAGGAGTCAGTAGATCATCAAACACAGATGTTTCTTGGAGGAGTCAGTAGATCATCAAACACAGATGTTTCTTGAAGGAGTCAGTAGATCATCAAACACAGATGTTTCTTGAAGGAGTCAGTAGATCATCAAACACAGAGATGTTTCTTGAAGGAGTCAGTAGATCATCAAACACAGATGTTTCTTGAAGGAGTCAGTAGATCATCAAACACAGATGTTTCTTGAAGGAGTCAGTAGATCATCAAACACACATGTTTCTTGAAGGAGTCAGTAGATCATCAAACACAGATGTTTCTTGAAGGAGTCAGTAGATCATCAAACACAGATGTTTCTTGAAGGAGTCAGTAGATCATCAAACACAGATGTTTCTTGAAGGAGTCAGTAGATCATCAAACACAGATGTTTCTTGAAGGAGTCAGTAGATCATCAAACACAGAGATGTTTCTTGAAGGAGTCAGTAGATCATCAAACACAGATGTTTCTTGAAGGAGTCAGTAGATCATCAAACACAGAGATGTTTCTTGAAGGAGTCAGTAGATCATCAAACACAGATGTTTCTTGAAGGAGTCAGTAGATCATCAAACACAGAGATGTTTCTTGAAGGAGTCAGTAGATCATCAAACACAGATGTTTCTTGAAGGAGTCAGTAGATCATCAAACACAGATGTTTCTTGAAGGAGTCAGTAGATCATCAAACACAGATGTTTCTTGAAGGAGTCAGTAGATCATCAAACACAGATGTTTCTTGAAGGAGTCAGTAGATCATCAAACACAGATGTTTCTTGGAGGAGTCAGTAGATCATCAAACACAGATGTTTCTTGAAGGAGTCAGTAGATCATCAAACACAGATGTTTCTTGAAGGAGTCAGTAGATCATCAAACACAGAGATGTTTCTTGAAGGAGTCAGTAGATCATCAAACACAGATGTTTCTTGAAGGAGTCAGTAGATCATCAAACACACATGTTTCTTGAAGGAGTCAGTAGATCATCAAACACACATGTTTCTTGAAGGAGTCAGTAGATCATCAAACACAGATGTTTCTTGAAGGAGTCAGTAGATCATCAAAGACAGATGTTTCTTGAAGGAGTCAGTAGATCATCAAAGACAGATGTTTCTTGAAGGAGTCAGTAGATCATCAAACACAGAGATGTTTCTTGAAGGAGTCAGTAGATCATCAAACACAGATGTTTCTTGAAGGAGTCAGTAGATCATCAAACACAGAGATGTTTCTTGAAGGAGTCAGTAGATCATCAAACACAGATGTTTCTTGAAGGAGTCAGTAGATCATCAAACACAGATGTTTCTTGAAGGAGTCAGTAGATCATCAAACACAGATGTTTCTTGAAGGAGTCAGTAGATCATCAAACACAGATGTTTCTTGAAGGAGTCAGTAGATCATCAAACACAGAGATGTTTCTTGAAGGAGTCAGTAGATCATCAAACACAGAGATCGTTCCAAAGCTTAGGAGCAACAGTCTGGAAGGATTTCTCTCCTCTGGTCCTGAAGTTCAGGAACCATCAGTAGATTCTGATCCACAGACCTCAGAGCCCGAGCTGGGGTGTAAGTCTGGATCAGATCACTGATGGAAGGTCTGACCATGAATAGATCTGAAAGTAAGAACCAGAATTTAAAATGATCCTGAAAGAAACTGGCAGCCAGTGAAGAGTTTGAAGGAGAAATGTGAGTTCTTCTACTAGAGCGGCTCAGAATTCTGGTTTTGAGTTTTGAATGAACTGCAGGCGACACACATCCTTCTGGTTAAGACATGAAAACAAACTGTTACAATAGTCCATATCAAATATCATGTGAAATTATTTTTAAATACATTTTTATTTCATAGTCCATGTGTGCGTCAAGAAATGATTAAAATATGTGTTAATATATAGGATGTTAAATGTGTCATTGAATCAGATACCCTGCGATACCATTAATAAATAATAAATAAATATAATACAGATGTTTCATCAATTTATATTGAAACAATAATTCTTATCTATTGTCCGAATGTGTATCAAAACAGTTGCGACAACAAAAGCGACAAAATTAAATAAATAAACACATTTGTCATTAATAATTTATATTTAAATTAAAGTAATAAAGATGCATTCATTTTTAATGCATGATCAGCGGAACAAAAGCAATGATAAATATGTGTAATGAAAAAAACAATGGGACAAAAATAAAAAAATAATTAAATGTTTAAATACATGTGTTCTCATTAAATAGTAAAATACAAATAAATGTGGTATTAAATGTTGCTTCAATGCATTTAAATGTCATTTTTTTTCGTTTATAATCCTTATAGTCTTGATATATAATTCTTATTATAAATGTTCAGTTTTCAAAGTGTTCAATAAACTGTTACTGAGTTCAAACTAAAAAAAAACACGTTGGGTTTGTATTCTTCAACCAAATGTCAGGCTACACAAGGAGACGACAATTTTTGGCATTTTTGGCCTTTAGAAGGAGGAATCAGAAACCCCTGCGAGGAAAAATACCATTCAGACGCAGAGAAAAAAGAAAGATCGTGTTGTGCAAAATAAGGCCGAACGATCGTCGCACAAAGAACATGTTTCGCTGACATTCTCCAGAGAGAGAACAAAGAAAGTTGCCCTTTTTTTTATCTGCTTTCATTTCGGTTGAATGAACGTTTTGCTTTAGTGCTTTACTTGCTCGATTCAGGGGGGAATCGATAAAAGACACAAGATCTAAACCAGGTTCACTGGAACTTTGTCGTCATGCAAACATTTACAAAACAAGGGTAAAAAAGAATCTAGCTACTATAAAACATGCAACACATTGAGAATTCTTGACAATATTGCACAACACAACACAAACGAATAACTATAGATTTTGGTCGAGTCCTGACTTCACTCTTACGCTTAAAATCATCCTAATCCCTAAATCCCATTCCTTATATGCCAGAAGAATTTTCCAAAGGGTTGAAAAAAAAAGTTGTATCCATCTATTTATTGATGACATTTCATTAGTTTAATACAGAAATATCAGCTGTTTTGATGGACAGCTGTCTGATCCAATTGAATCCAAATGGGGGCGGAGTTCATGACAAAGAAAGCGGCCCATTGGTTGATTGTCTAACGAGTAGAAGGCTGGTCCAATCAGCTGCACGTTCTTCTACCATGTAGTGTCCATGAAGTTATCTGAATAAAATACCAAAGGCCACCTTTTTTAGCCTCAGAAAACGTGAAAAAATGTCAATCAACTTTCCATTCCATAGATATAATCATTTAACGACAAGTAAATAAAAAAATAAAAAAACACTGATTCAAGTGGAGAGAAATCGATGGATCATCAGCCGAGCTCAGAGTAACGTCGAAGCGTCTCCTGATGACGGTGATGAAACCGACGAGCTCGACCCGAGAAACACCAAAACCTCTTCCTCCTCCACGTGAGATGGAAGTACTGGAGGCTCGTCACGGATTCAGTCCACGCATCAGATTCCCATTACGGATGATTACATTTCTCATTAGATCGCAGGCCTGTGGAAACATTTGACTTCTCCTCAGATTCTTCTTTTGATTTCAAACGCAGCCAGGAAGTGCAGGAGACAGACGAGTCCACCCCCGAGTCCACATGTGCGCTCGCACAGGGTCGGACTGCAGAGGGCAGACCTGGACCCCCTCGCATGTGTTTTCAATCACCCCGTCTCTCTGTTGTGATTCCAGCCAGGATGGATCGCAGACGACGCTGATCAACACTCAGGTCACACAAAGCGTGAGGATGACGAGACGAGCGAGATGTTTGGATGCTTGAGCGTCGCTGCTTTCAAGGCCGTTATTCACTGCTGCTCACCTTTATATGACAGTTATTATCTTCGTGGTATATGAAGCTGTCAATCAAAACTAAAAATGGGAAAAGTATCCATTAAAATGACATTATATATCGTTATTTTCAAAACCCTTTTTATTCTCTTTAATCTTTTTGTGACGCGACGAATACAAAACAATGATAAGAAGTGGAAGACAACAATTTCTAACACAAACACTCTATATAGTCGATTCTGGTCATTAATAAAATAAATAAATAGAAATTGAAATGAGTTTTTATGTGATCTGTCTTTCTTCATGAGGGCCAGTCATGATCACGATACAGGGATATATTGTGATATATCATGATACTGTAGGACATATGTGAAGTATTTTCCAGTACTTGACTCTGGTGTTGTGATAGTTAGTACAAGTAAGGTAGTATTGTCCAGTACTTGACTCTGGTGTTGTGATAGTGTAGTAACAAGTATATATGTGTAGTATTGTCCAGTACTTGACTCTGGTGTTGTGATAGTGTAGTAACAAGGATATATGTGTAGTATTGTCCAGTACTTGACTCTGGTGTTGTGATAGTGTAGTAACAAGGATATATGTGTAGTATTGTCCAGTACTTGACTCTGGTGTTGTGATAGTGTAGTAACAAGTATATATGTGTAGTATTGTCCAGTACTTGACTCTGGTGTTGTGATAGTGTAGTAACAAGTATATATGTGTAGTATTGTCCAGTACTTGACTCTGGTGTTGTGATAGTGTAGTAACAAGTATATATGTGTAGTATTGTCCAGTACTTGACTCTGGTGTTGTGATAGTGTAGTAACAAGTATATATGTGTAGTATTGTCCAGTACTTGACTCTGGTGTTGTGATAGTGTAGTAACAAGTATATATGTGTAGTATTAAACACATGTGGTGGGAGGGGGGGAAAAAAAAAGAGAGTTAAACTTGACTCTTGTGTTGTTATAGTGTAAAAAATGATGTCCAGTACTTGACTCTGGTGTTGTAGTATTTACAGACCACATGACTCTTGACGAAGTCGTAACTGCTTTCATTTGTTTTCAAACCAAAATATGTCCAAACATCAGCTTTAAAAGCTGCTGGAGTCACTGCATCCTCTTGTCCTCAGTCATCACCATGATTTCATTGTTTCTTTAGATGCAAGGATGTATTGACTGATGCCATCTAGCGGCTGTAGGTTAAATTGCAACAAAAAAATGAAAAATGTTGTGTATAGTTCCATATTATTGAACTATAAACCACAGAAGAACGATGGTTAAAGAGTAAAATATGATGTGAAAGCCAAAGGAATCAATATCAATACGATATCATGAAAAAAACGTTGAGACGTATCGCTGCATCAAGATCTTCTGACACCTGGTTCTGACTCACACTCCCGACCTTCGTGAAGGAGAGAGGAGACGGAGTCGTGATCCAAAACATGTCAGCAAGTATCAGTGTTCGAACGACCTTGACATCTACTGGAGCCGGAGACGGAGTGAGGATGAGGAACTTGGACGGATGCTTGACACAAAGATTGAAATTCAGCAACACATCTCACAACATGGTTGGAAACCAAAAGAAAGTTGGATCAGAATGTTATCATAGAGTCGACCAAGAGAAGGTAAGCAGTGGAAGACTGTCTCCCGAACTACATCCACTCTCATCTGTGTGTGGAATTAGTATGTTTTAACGTTAAAAAATACATATATACAGCTAAGACTGGGGGGGTCGAGTCTATCCATAGGGCGGGAGGCGCGGGACACCCTGGACAGGACTACAGTCAAGTCACAGGACACACAAAGACAGACAATTTCTCCCCTTGAAACATCTCCAGTATTGTACGTGTTTGAACAGCAGCATGTTCAGTTCAAATACGTTTTTAAAAACGAGTGGCGTACGTCGGGTCTAGTGAACTGAACCAGCCAAGAGTGAACAAGTGCACTGAGAACACACACTAGATATGGTCTCATGAAGCTTCACGAAACAGTGTATTTATTTTCTTAGAGTCTGCTTTGATCAGATATTCTGTTGCAACGTCAGGACATTTTAAAACTAAGGGCACCACCTACTGACCCTGAGAAATGAGGAAAATGTTTCACAAAACTTCATGAAACAGTTTCATAATGTTCATAGTCCAGTGGATGTCATTCCCTGCTTCGAACTGATGTATTATTGAAACCTCACATCGTTGTAAAACTCAGGGCGCCACCTTCTGACCCTTTAAGACATTCTGAAACTGTTTAATGAAGCTTCATGAAACATTTTCTTTATTTTCAGAATTCTCTTGTCACACTCAGCTATTCTACTGAAACCTCTTATCCTTTTTATACTGAGGGCGCCCCCTACTGACCTCTGAAACATATCGCACTGTTATGAAGCTTCATGATACAGTGTCTTGATTTTCACACTTTACTTGTTGTTTCTCTCTGCTTTAAACAACTCTTCTATTGAAACCACTTGTTGATTTATTCCCGAGGACAACACCCTCTGACCTGGACATCGAGATGGGAAATAATGATGCCCCTGTTTCACGAAGCTTCACATTAGAATACGAATCATGAAGCTTCATAATACAGTGTCTTTATTTTTAGAGACCTCTTGCTGTACTTTGAAACACTATTCAAAGCAACTTTCTTTAAACTGAGGGCGCCCGCTACTGACCTCTAAAAAAGATTATGACTGTTTCATGAAGCTTCACGAAACAGTGTCATTTCTTAATGGCAGAGTTTCCGAGACCTGTGACCCTCGACGGCCTCAAACAACAAGACACACACCTTCATTCCGCAGCGTCTTTCTGGAGGTTAAGTTGATTATTGCGATTATTGCTCCATGTTTCCTGCACTTACGTGTCACGGCTAAAGTTTCCAGCCATTATTCCTCGGCGTGCTGGAGTGTTCGGGTCACATTCAGGTCTGTGCTACATTTTAATCAGAGCCGACAGCACCTGAGCGACTGTTTGATGAGCAACAGCACGAGAAGACGGATCCTCCTCCACGTCCTTGTAAGCACGAGGTCTGGCGAGTGTTCAATATCAGCATGTGTGCAGAAGAGCGACACGTTAAACCCTTGAAAGCTTCCTTTCACACATAAGTCAAACTTGTGTGGGTTAGCATGTCCTGAGAGGTTTGGAACACGAGCTGAAGGTTTCTGTGAGAGCGCTTCTCTAGACCAGGGTCACAAAGCGCTTAAAAGATCAAAACAATATTCAATAAAGTATATACTTAGAAGGTCAAGATAACACCGAGACCAACACAGGAGTTTCAGAGAATCAAGGAAAAGCCTGAACATATAAAAGTGTCTTGAGATTCTTGAGATGTTTCTTGAAGGAGTCAGTAGATCATCAAACACAGAGATGTTTCTTGAAGGAGTCAGTAGATCATCAAACACAGATGTTTCTTGAAGGAGTCAGTAGATCATCAAACACAGATGTTTCTTGAAGGAGTCAGTAGATCATCAAACACAGATGTTTCTTGAAGGAGTCAGTAGATCATCAAACACAGATGTTTCTTGAAGGAGTCAGTAGATCATCAAACACAGATGTTTCTTGAAGGAGTCAGTAGATCATCAAACACAGATGTTTCTTGAAGGAGTCAGTAGATCATCAAACACAGATGTTTCTTGAAGGAGTCAGTAGATCATCAAACACAGATGTTTCTTGAAGGAGTCAGTAGATCATCAAACACAGATGTTTCTTGAAGGAGTCAGTAGATCATCAAACACAGAGATGTTTCTTGAAGGAGTCAGTAGATCATCAAACACAGATGTTTCTTGAAGGAGTCAGTAGATCATCAAACACAGAGATGGTTCCAAAGCTTAGGAGCAACAGTCTGGAAGGATTTCTCTCCTCTGGTCCAGAAGTTCAGGAACCATCAGTAGATTCTGATCCACAGACCTCAGAGCCCGAGCTGGGGTGTAAATCTGGATCAGATCACTGATGGAAGGTCTGACCATGAATAGATCTGAAAGTAAGAACCAGAATTTTAAAATGATCCTGAAAGAAACTGGCAGCCAGTGAAGAGTTTGAAGGAGAAATGTGAGTTCTTCTACTAGAGCGGCTCTGGCTTCAGAGTTTTGTATGAACTGCAGACGAGAAGATCCTTCTTTTCTTTCAACAAAATCAAATCAACAAACTCTTGTATACTTCCATTTATGAAAATAAAATATCACCGGCAGAATGATTACATATGTGCTGTTGCTGCCAAATCCTTCATCTGTTTATTTGGTTCATCAAGAGCTTTATGGAAATGTAAACTTTGTGAAAGAAAAATGAAACTTGTAACAATAAACTCGAATTTGGTTTGAATAGATGTGACAGTCAAACCTGGAAGACGCCCTGAAACCAACTCTCATTTGTTTCAGATCGTAGATGCGAGCAGTTTGTGTTTCTTTTCAAATCATCATGAAAATCCAAATTAAATCTACTCTTCGACTCCAGTAGTTCACTTATCAAGCAAATGAATGCTTGTCACACAATGTTCATGATGAGGAGAGAACAACGGATTATAAAAATATACACTTGCATCATTTTTGTTAGGCTTTTATGGGACTTTTGGTGACATATTGCTATTGTTTCACTCTCTCTTGGAAGCCGAAATATGTCCAAATCATATTTAAAAGCTGCTGGAGTCGACTGTATCCTCTCGTCCTCAGTCATCAGCAGGATTCTCACGAGATTTCATCGTTTAGCTTTCGCTGCGGAGGATGTAATAACTGCTGCCATCTATTGGCGGAAGTATAATTGTGAATACTTTATTTGTAAATATATATATATATATTGTTTTAAAAATGTCGATATATATATAAAACCCCTTAATCTGAGACTTTCAAATCTGTCTGAGCTCAGTAAAAACAAGGAAAAGTAAGAGATTAAATATATTTCGGAGTTACCGAAAGATAGAATTAAGATGGAATGAATTATGTTACCTTTCATGAGATGAAAAGTTATTTCGTATTTTCTTTTTAATAAAGTGCCTTGTTTTGATTAATAGAAATTATTTAAAATCTAATTCTATAATCACTTGACTAGCATTTGTTGTTTTTTTTTACTGGATAAAGGAATGTTTATTTCTTTTATTTTTGTTTTACAAAAGTGACAGAAGATTGAATTAATCCAAAAATAATTGATGTTCAAGTTATTTGCTAATTCAAAAACACAGAAACAACAACAGTGAAGAAGTGATTGACTCTCAATCTTTCCTTCCTTCTGTCTCACAGAGACGACATCCGATCACCTCCAGACAGAAGATGAGTTCAACATCTGATTCCGATGATGTGGAAACATGTGACGGAGAAATATTTGTGCCAGAGTTACCAGATATTATTGCAATGTGAAGCCTCAAATATGATATGAAGACACTAATAAAACTAAAGTTTTGACGTTTGCCAGAGAGGAAATATATTTACGGACGCGTTTTCCTAAGAGATGGTTGGTATCGTACGTGTCCTGAGGTTTGGCAGAGAAGGAACATTTCAAAAAGGACCTTGTTTTTCTTACTTCAGCTGCTGTGACTGACCCGAGTTCCAATTTAGTCCCTCATGCTGCTGCTGAAATCATCATTCCTTCACTTCACAAGCTGGAGCGTCCTCACCTGATCCCTCCACGTCTGCCTGGAATTTTTACTTCTGTATTATTTGCCCTTCGCTCTGGACATTTTCAGGAAAATCTTGCCAAGAGATTTCGATTTCCTGTCCTGGTGGAGATACTTTATGACTTTTAACTGAGTTTTCTATTCTTTCACCAAACCTCTCCATGTCTTCAGTGATATTGATGAAGCTTCATGAAGCATCGTTACTACTTTCAGAAACGGCTAGTATGTCACATCATTTTTAATCTTAGAGCGCCACCTGCTGAGCTCTAAAATACATGTGACACTGCTTCATGAAATTTCATTACTTGTTGTGGGTGGATGAAGCTTCATGAAGCCTTATTTTCAGAGCCCCTCAGCGCTCTAATATATCGCTTCGATCTCATGTAGTGGATGAAATCTGTTCACAACTCCCTTTAAAATCAGGAGACCATCAAGACTAGGTTGGCATAAGTTGAATTAAATCTGTTTTTCTTTTACAAGGGGTCACTTCACTTCACTTCAGTAGAATAAATGAGCGAATCACAAGAAACTTCAGTGAAACTACCACAAGTCCGTGGGGTAAACATCTATTCTACTGAAACCTCAGATCTCCTTGGAGTCTCCTTCAATGTTTCATGAAGCTTCATAAAACATTATTGTTCTCTCAGAGTCCACTACATGACACCTTCTTTTCTATTATCTATTGCTTAGAAAAAATATACTATTGAAAACTAAAATCACTTTATACTGAAGGTCCCACCCACTGACCTCTAAAGAATGTGACACTGTTTCATGAAGCTTCATGAAACTGTTTTTTTTAAACTCAGAGTCAACTAGATGTGACTCTCTTATCTTATTATATATTACTTTAAACAACTATTCTATTAAAACCTCACATCATTCTTAAACTGAGGGCCCTGTTCTCTAAAAATATGGCATTCTTTCATGAAGCTTCGCGAAACAGTGTTTTTATTTCTGAGTCGACTAGATGTAAGTAAGTAAGTAAGTAAGTAAGTCATTTTTATTTATATAGCGCTTTTCCAGACCAGGATCACAAAGCGCTTAAACAATCAAAACAATATTCAATAAAGTATATACTTTAAAGGTCAAGATAAAACTGATAACACAACTAATCTATTAAAACCTCACATCATTCCTAAACTGAGGGCCCTGTTCTCTAAAAATATGACATTCTTTCATGAAGCTTCACGAAACAGTGCAGTTTTATTTCCAGTTAGTCCACTAGATGTCACTCTCTTATCTATAATCTATTGCTTTTAACAACATGTCTATTGAAACCTGATTTCAAACCGATGGCGCCATCTACCGATCTCTAAAAGCATGACACTGTTTCATTGGTCCTTCACTACATACCACACATGAGCTTAATAATACGCTGTCTGTCAAATGAGAGGCTGTAATTAAACATTCAAAAAGATACTTCCATGTGACTCTGAACTGTGTTTGAAATAACCTGTGGTTGTTACCTAGCACCGTTGAAGTGGAAAACAAACAGAAATTAAAAATAGGGTTTCAATCTTTTTTGGTTTGTCAGAGAGTGTTTGTATCAGTCTCTGTGTTTCCATATTTAGTGTTCATCCGTGTGGAGACACTGCCTGGATCTTTTTAAATGCTTTGATGAGTCTGGTTACTAAAATAAAAACTTTATCTTCTGGAGGCTTCTATACGAGCTGTGAATAGGTTTTAGAATAAAAAACAGTAGAAGTGTTTCTTTTTTATATACTCTTGAAGTTTGCGTTTGAATCCCCTCGAGGTTATGTTGGAATGTGAACATTAAACATCCTGAACATCCTCCTGAGGCTCAATATTGCTTCAACACAGACCATAGTTGGAAACAGCCTTTTACGTGATGACCTTTGCAGAATGCTGCGGCGGACGATGAGCTAAGCCTTGAGAGAAAACGTCACTGATAAGAAACCAACTGATGCTAGAAGCTCATGAATTTCACCATAGATGAGTCTGAGGTCATGACTGAGAACATGGAAAGACTAATGTAAAAAGTGAGATAAAACTAGTGTCAATGAAGCTTCATGATACATTTTTGAGAGTCCACTGGATGTCACTCTCTACTCCATAATCTACTGTTTTGAACATACATTCACTTCAAACCTCACATAATGTTAAAACTGAGAGCACCACCTACTGACCTCTTAAAAAATACGCTATTGTTTCATGAAGCTTCATAAAGTCAACACTACAACAACATGGTGCATTTTAGAGGAAATGTTAACTTCTATCTGTATTTATTTATTTAAATCCCAGCTAGATAGGGTAAAGGCGAGAGGATACTCTAGACAAGTCAGTCCTAACAATCGTCGCACCTTTGGACAAGTAAGATATGTCTCTTGATTGTGGGAGGAAATACGAGTGCTCACACAGCTACTGGACAACAAAAAATAAATTCCTGTTTTCTCATCACTGGCAATAAAGTTTTTTTCTGATTCTGAGATAGACACATTTATGTACCCCCGACATCAAGTGTTTTTAAATCAGTGCTACACAAATAATCTGACCAATAGACCCTCGGTCTCAAAATATAACCCTGTATTCAGAGCAGCTCTTACAGCAGTGGCGGCTGGCCCATAGGGGGCGCTGGGGCGCCTCCCTCCCACTGATTTGGCTTCTTTTTTTTTAAACTTTATTTTGATATTTTCTTGTTGAGTGACAATGCTTTACCAGATGTCAGTGGGAAGCTGGCCAGGGTCGTGGAAATCTTCCCTGGAGCTGATGGACGGGTCAGGGCCACACTGGACACTATAGGCACTGGCTATAGTGTGTTCCATATGGTCTTTGAAATGATGCCTAAACAAGACTCGTGTTAATCAATGTTCAGTTCTTTAGGATTCACTGTGTGGGAATGGTGTGTTAATGCAAGGGTTTGAATGCTTTTATTTTGTTATTTATTTTGAACCCCCCCCCCCAGTATTATTGGTACACGGTGGGAATTTCAGACTTGGTTCAATTCTCTGTTGACTATGAAGGTCTGTTGTCGTGGAGACCTTCAATAAAAACCAGCGCGTTCGAGGATCTCTATTATCTTGGCTCGCCGGCGCTCAGCTGGATCTTCTCACATATCGCTTCAAAAATATATAACTTTAATTAAAAAATATAGCATTTTTCTTTGGATCTCGTCTTCGTCCTTGACTCTTCCATCGATCAATACTGCAACACATGTCTTTCCTGTCAGTTTATATTTTTCTATATAAGACATTGATCTTCTACAAACTGAGAGATGTGTTTTCACATCACATCCAAACAAAGGACCACATGATGAAACATAAAATGAATAATTAAATAATAATAGTAATAAAAGATGCTTATGAAAAAAGGACAGATGTTCTTGTACAGTAAAACAAATATAGTTTTAATGTTAATCGATTTAATACTTACTTAACACTCAATATGGTTTTTATGATTCAGAAATTCAAATTCAAATTTTTGAAGATGAAATGATTTTCCACTGCCAGGAACATTATGTGTGTCCTGAGAAAACACATTAAGCTTCATGAAACAGTGTTTTTCTTTTTAACTCAGATTCCACTAGATGTCACTCTTTTCCATTTAATTTTTTGCACATATTGTCATGTTTCTTTAAAGCTCAGTGTGGAAATTCACTGTAAATGTGCCGAGAACGAAGTGAGAAGTGAAGGTAATGCTATCAATACTGGTATCGAAAATCTTCGATCGATACTCAGGCCTACATCATGTCTCACTGCCTAACTCTTGGTGATCGGCCTGCACTCTCCTTTTCACATCTCAAAACCTCTGTCCATCATTCTATGTTAGGTGTTGTACTGATGAAGCTTCATGAAGCTGTGCCTGATACTCTAGACTAGAGCTACTCCTGGCAATAAGGCTTCATGAAGCTTCATCCATCTTCACTATGGTTATCTATCACAAATACTTTACTTTTTAACATTTATACTTTTGAAATCTCACATCTTTTTTAAACCTAATGAGCCCTTAAAAACATGAGACTGTCTCATGAAGCTTCATAAGCCCATCACTTTATTAACTATTGGATATTGGTTGAAAACAGGTCTGTAAAAAGATCAATTGGACAAAATGAAATTGTTTCGTCAGATAATTTGACAAAGATGCTGAATTAAAAGACTCTGCAGGTACAAACCTGAGACCACATTCCCACGTAAATCCAATCAGACAAACTCCAGCTGAGGGAGAGTGTCTGACAAATGTGGATTCAAAGAAGAGTCTGTGCTGTGGAGGAACATCGTGTCTCTTCTCGAATCAGAGTTCCAGACCACACCGAGATACTTCGACACGGCTGCACACGCCAGCTCCTTAAAAGCTCACATTTCTGCTCGTTGACAATGAAAGAAACGTGGCAAAAATTGTCAGGCTCAACAGGTCGTGATCATTCACTGTATCATACATGCCTCTGACGTCACCTGCTTGTTACTGAACCACAGGTTCCAAACCAATTTGCAGTTTCTGGTCTAACAAGACTCTTGACTGTTAGGCTGCATAATGATTGGGCAAAGAAACCGCAGCCATTAAGTTGATGCTACGGCGAACACTCTCACTTGTCAATTCTCAAGTACACCACGGCCAATATTAAGCAAAGAAAACCTATGAGACGAAAGAAATGTTAGATAGAAAAAACATACAGAGTTTGACGGTAGCAAAATAGATTTTGAGGCCCAAGAGCTAGACTTTAAATATGTATTTTAATGCAGTGAAAGTATTTCTGGAATAGATAAATGAGTAACAAGAAAATACAAAGGAATATAAAAATATATACTGTATAAGCCATATGAACGACACTTAAAGTAAGGGTTCAACGATTGGGGGTAATCTGTTGATTTTAAGTGTCCTTTTGGATGAAGATGAAGACAAAGACAACTGAGCTCCAGTCGCTTGTTTGTAGCAGAAGCTAAAAGGTTAAAATGTTACACAAACAGGAAACACTCTGAGTAAATATCGTGAGAGCATTCATTCTATTTAAACCGAATATAGAGTCGCTGCCCCAGTCTTGCTACAGCCAGACCCTAGTGGACACTCGCTGAACTACAACGTTCGTTGCGCCTCGTTTGCAACAGCAGCAACCAGTGAGTAGCGCACAGAAATGTTTTTTTTTTAACTACTGAGTGGTTTCTTTTAGATAACTAATAACTGAGCTTCTCTAAAGATCTTGTTCTTTTGTCGTCGTTGACCTCTAAATATCCTTCATTCTCTTATTCATTTCATTTTTTTTTGTGTCTCCACTTTCAGTTTCATAGTGTGCGTAATATTTCAAGTTCAAGTTCTTTTACTGTCAAATATACATGTATGCAGGACATACAACATGGATGCTATCCTGGTCCTCTCACAGCCATGATGCAAACCATGAAGAAGGCAGTTGAAAGCACATTAAATAAGACATTCATAATATATATTTTTCTTAAAACTATTTAAATCCCAGAGTAGACACTTTAATACCACTTATTGAACAGTTCTTTCTCCTCTGAGGGTTTTCAAGAGAAAACTGTGTGAATAATCTCAATGTTTTATGTCCGTGAAATGAGCTTTCATGGCTCAAAAGTTCTTCCCCTGACCTCGAACCCAGAGGGGCGTTCGGTACGTGCTGGAGAAAGAATTAGCCTCATGGATGGACTGAACAACAGTAAGTAAGTCATTTTTATTTGTATAGCGCTTTTCCAGACCAGGGTCACAAAGCTTTATGTAAAAAATGTAATCTTTTACGAACTAAACTGCCATCAACAATGTGGAAATCAACCAATCACACGTAAATAAGTGTCCTCGTCTGTGTAGCTAGTATTTTATTCTGGTCCACAGAGGTCACTTCCTCCATTCTGTCAACCTGCAAAAATATGTGAAAGATATCTTATGTTCACTTCGGTATTGACTTGATGTTTTTCCTGAAAACAGGAAGAACACGATTTGATTATGTTTTGAGGTTTTGAGGCAGCAAGAATTAATTCCCCAGGAGAAGAACGAATCAGTGTTTCCATCACCCAGTGTTCTGACCTTTGGTTTTCCATGTAAAAATGTAAAAATAAATCTCTGACTGCAGTCAGCTGAAGAAACTGAACCTTTTAGAAATTCCATCTTCAATCCTCCTGAAAGGATTGGGACTCGAATGAAGCTTTGTGGTAGCTTGTGGCTAATTGACCCATGAGTGTTAACTTCTATTTGGGCTTTACTTTGTTACGTCACCTCCTGTTTCTCCTTTTACATTAGGCGGGAGTCCATGCTTTTTTCATGGCCGTGTCTCTGAACTAACTTTTGTTCGTTTTTTTGGTTCTATATGCCAAGAGAGCTTTTTGATGATCTTGATTTTTGTTCAGCATCATTTTCACCGTTCTAACTGCTCTCTCCGCCCCCCTGTTACTCTTTGGACACCTGGGGCGACTTGTGACATGTTCAAAGTCATAATCTTGAGCGAACTCAGCAAACTCTAATGAGGAAAACTGAAGTCCATTGTCCATCACCAGCACCTCTGGGATTCCAAATCTGTCAAAGATGACTTTCAGTCTCTTCACTGTGGTTGTTGTTGTGATGGTGGCAGATTAGCTACTTCGATATACCTTGAAAAGTATTCGATCACTAGCATGTAGTGATCTTTCCCCCACTGGTAGATGTCTGCTGCCAACCTCTGCCACGGTCCAGCTGGTAAAGGTGTTGTTATCGGTTCCGTTCGATAAGCTGAATATTGACAACATACCTCACATCTTCCCATCAGCTCACGGATGTCTCTTGATAACTTTTTTCTCTAGCAAAACACTTAGTTATACCCTGATGGCCATGGTGTATCTTTTCAAGCATTTCTCTGCGCATCGGTGCTGGTATTATGATTCTTTCTTTCATCAAGAGGAGTCCGTCTGCAACATGTATATCGGTTCTGTAAGGCCAATACTGTTAGAGAGTTTCAGGAGTCGCCTTCCTGTTCTCCTGTCTGTGTACATGTTCAGTTGTCTCAGAACATCGTCTTTACTTTGCAAGTCCCTGATTTGTTCCAGTTTTGTCTTAGTTGCAGGAATATTTTCCATTATGTGGTCAACATAGACCTTGAAATCCTTTTCCAGGCTCTCATTTTCTATGGCATTTTTAGGTCCAAGCGGAGCTCTTGACAGTGTATCTGCTGCTACCAGTTGTTTCACTGGCAGATGAGTGATCTTGTACCTGAATCTCATCATTCTTAGTCTGAATCTGAAAATACGTGGAGGTAAATCCTCCAGTGGACAACTTCCTAACAGCGAAATGAGAGGCTTGTGATCTGTACGAACAGTGAAGTCTAACTCCAGGAGGTAGGTACTCAGTCGCTCACATGCCCATGTAACAGCATCTGCTGAGACTAGTGTTTCTTTCTTTGAGCTGTATTGTGCTAACAGTTACAGCTATGCTACAGTTGTGAGCTCAGTTCTTTCTTCACAGCTTCAAAAGCTGTCTTTTGTTGACGGTCCGATGTCCATGCAAGGTCATTTCTCTTTATGCTTTTGTAAGAGCCGGGAGGTGAGGTGAAAACTTGTCAACATAATTCCACAATCCCATGAAGCGCCTCACACCTTCAAGGTTTTGTGGCCCGGGCATGTTCTTAAGGGCTTTGATCTTGTCTGGGTCAGCCTCTATTACGTCAGCACTTATTTTTGTCCAAGAAATTTCTTTTTTTTCACTCCAAACTCACATTTTTTATTTAGAGTGAGACCTGCACGTTCCAACTTCTGGAGGACCTTAGGCAGTCTGTCATCATGTTCAGCTGCATCTTTTCCAAACACCAAGATGTCGTCAGCGTGGCACAGCGTAACCGGTGTGCCAGTAACAATCTGGGAGATTCTCAGCTGGAAATTTTCTAGTGCTGAGGAGATTCCGAACGGGAGTCTTTTGAAACACTACCTCCCAAAGAAAAAAAACACAGCTCCATCTAGTTTTGCGAGAGTTTCGTCTACCGCTGGCAGTATTCGTCTTTCTCAACGCACAATTTTATTTAGTCTGGTCGGATCCACGCAGATCCTTATGTTTCCATTTGGTTTTTGGAACGGCAACCATACCGAGGGCGTCATAGCTCAGATGGTAGAGTGGTTGCCGGCAGTCCAAAAGGTTGCAGGTTCACCCCAGCTCCAGACAAGCTTGTGTTGTTGGGTTCCTGAGCAAGACACTTTACCCTGATTGCTCCTGATGGCAGACTTGGCATGTGTGTGCAGCCTACTCCCATCAGTATGTTTGAATGGCTGTCAAAGCGCTTTGTGACCCTGGTCTAGAAAGGCGCTTTACAAATAGAGATTATTATTATTATTATACCACTCGGTTGGCTCTTGGATCTGCCGGATGACGCCCATAGTTCCTATTCTATGAAGCTCTGATTTAACCTTGTCTATAAGAGGCAATGCTACACGTCTCAGCGCTGACAGGGCATATGATTTTGCTCCTTCCATTAGTTCGATCTTGTAGCAAACCTGTGAAAACTGATGGAAACATTATTTTTGAACTGGTTTTCTGTGGCATGAAAGGCTGCCACCTGCTGGAGCAAGGGCAGACACTATTACTATTACTACTAAGACAATATTTCGGTTTTCTGTTTACCCTTTTTCAGACACGCCCTGAATGTGCCCAGGACAGTCAATGTTTTGATTATTGGGCCCACATGTGATCCCGGGCCTTTTTTCAGTTCACCATCTCTGGCTCTGGAATATTCAGATTCTGAGATTACTGTGACGGCTGCTCCTGTATCCAACTTAAAGTTAATAAGTTCTCCATTCATTTCAATGTTTTGTTTCCATATGTCTTGTTTTTGACTTTGAGTTTGTATTGTTCCCATGAATGCAGCATTCTTCTGGTCGTCTTCTATCGACTCAACTTTGTTCGACACATTGCAGCAAAATGACCAGTTTTCTTGCACTTTCTGCCGCCCTTGCTGGACGTTGCTTCCACGGGTGTTGAGGGCATTTTCCACATCTTGAGCAATTGTTTGTTCTCTGTACTGTTTGTTTTTTTCTGTTGTGAAAACATCTTAAATTTTCCTTGTTTTCTTGTTGATAATGCGTCTACATTTGCTTCTTTTGTTTCTCACTTTTGTCTGATCAGTGGCTGTTCTTTCTTTACCGCTTCATTTTGTCTGACCTGTGTTATTGTGTTGGTCAACGTGAGGTTAGGATCTAACTGTAATCTTTCTGCTAATATTCCATCTCTTATTCCAACCACGATCCGATCTTATCATTTCTTTCTGCAGATGACCATATTGTCAGTATTCAGCTTATGGACATCAGTGATGAAGGTCTCTACCGTTTCTCCAGGCTGCAGATATCTGCTGTTCACCCAGAGCTTTGCACACTTTTCTCTCTGGTCATCAGTCATTTTGAGAGTGTTCAATACTTGTCTCGCCCATACTGTATACCAGCGAGTTAATTTGCTATGCCTCAGACTTCTCTGCGAGTCCCGACGCAATCCGGAATCGCTCAAAGCGCCGCAGCCACTGAGTCCGACTGTTTGGCTCGTCAAAGTTGAAATTTCCCGGAGGAGGTATTCGCCAACTTCTGACACCATTTACGATGTTGTAGCTCTACTCTTTGGTTAGTTTCATAAGAGACACACAACAACGCTAACAGCCATTCGGGACGCAAAATACTTTCTTTTTTTTTTATTCTCTCCCTCGACCTCCCCACACACCTGGAACCATGTAAACAGTACAGAATACACTCTAGTGGTCATCAGGTTCCACTAGAGTTACAACTTCTTCTTAATACGCAACCTCTCTTGCTGAACAAAAATAACACACTGAAAACTGCACTACTCACTGCTTAATGAGTTTGGAAGTAGTGATGAAGCTTCTTGAAGTAGCACTCTATTTTTAAGTTTAAAATCAATGTCAGGTTTCAATAGAACAGCTGTTCAAGGCAGTAGCTAATGGAGCAGAGAGTGGCTCCGAAAACAAGGCATCAACAAACCACAATTGGGAAAAATCAAAGTTACATCAGCTCCCAGATTACGTCAACAAAAGACTTGACTTCTCTGTTAAATGTGTGTTTCTTCATTTCCCCACAGCTCAAAGCTAATCGATACATCTTTGCACAGCTCGGAGCATTGAAGGATCAAACTCATCACGGCGGAGGAGCGTGTGTGTCAGAGGTCGATCCTTCAATGGCCTCCAGCCTCCGCCCTCCAACGTCTGCGTTTAGGAGAACCTTTATATATAAATATCTATTGATTTTATAAACCGTTGGTCTGTAGCTAAGAATGATTCCTCTTCCTCAAGGAAGAAAATCGTTTTATTAGAATTTGTGATGTACTTTGTGAAGGTTGTACAGCCAAATATTTTAGATAAGAATTCTTTCTTAATTCACCTGAGCCTACAAAATCAAAACTTTCATTTCAAAGTTATCTTTGGATTCTTTTCAGATGAATCTGTTCTTCTTAGAGTTACAGACAAAAATGTTTGTTCATTTTAGTGTAGCGACTGGAGCTCAGTTGTCTTCGTCTTCATCTTCCTGGAAGTAGTGTTGAAGTACTCAGAGTAACTGTATTAAACTGTATGCATTCTGGAAGCACTAGCAACATTTACCCAGAGTACTTCCGGTCTGTATCGCTTGTTATTCTTTAAACTTCTGCTACAAACAAGCTCAAGATATAAACTTATTTAAGTTTATCAGAACAATTCCTCATGTCAAGGCTTTAAGACAAGAGTTAGGGTACAGGCGAGCAGTATGAAGGTATTTGGATGTTTATAAGTGATTCATTTTGGATGCAGATAAAGACGTAGATGCCGGAAATAGTTGCCCAAGAACCTATTGAAAGCTGCCATCAAAATGGCTCCCATGAGGTGCAACAGTTTGACTTAAGTAAGCGTCTCTACATTGACATTTGTTGACCTTAAGATTACAGCAGCTCTCATTAACCCCTTGATAGCTGGATGTGCCTCACAGGTGGGCGTGGCCTTGCCTGCTGGGATTAAGAGGACGTTACGAGAAAAACTTGCGCAAAGGTTACATGATAATCAAAGGACTTGGACATCACAGTTATGGAAAAAATGACCTACATTTTCTATTTTTTTTCTAATGAAACCAACGCTGAAGTGCAAGTAGCTGCAGTTCATCAGGTGTCCACTTGAGGCTGACCAGAATTCAAGGAGAATAATAACACCCCTTTTCAAAAAAATCATTGGGTCTTAAAAACTGTGTTATTTTCACAATAAGCACACACTGTATGGCATTGGTCTCAACCTCAGGGACCAGTATTGGTCGCCGTGATTTATTACCAAGCCACATAGAAAGGGAAAATACATTATTTGTTTTCTGTTACAATTATAACTGACTGAAAGGTGTTTAATAAAAAGAAAAAGTGCATTTAGCATGTGGCTCTTGGCAAGATGCTATAATTGTCAAGTTTACTAAAAAAAAAAAGAAAAAAAAAGTAGATAAATTGAAAAATACAGAATCTATATGGACCTTGGGTTCCTGCTTATTCATCTGATTCTCTAGGCGAGTTCGTGAAAATAATTCAGACATTAAACTGGTGGTTTCATCATTGCATTGTGTCGACCGAGGTGAGAAGATTCAGAACGAGACGAGACATTGGAGAACGATGTATGTTCAGGAAGCCGCGGGGCAATAAACACTTTACCCATTCTTGGACACAATCACACACTGATGGGAGTAGGCTGTGACGCGCAGGGACACAAGGACATAATCAGATCCACTCTGTGCTATTCTGCAATCATTTCAAACATAAAAGATTGACTTCAGAACTCAATTCCTACAAGAGGAGCGATGAAGGCTGACATAAACAAACCAACCATCTGCAGCAAAAAAAAAATGGACTCAAAGGTCAATTATCTTCTTCTCTGTCGGGGGTTTCAAGCATTTCTGCTCACGTGTTGCTTTCCCGAGACGGTAAATGTTGAAACTCTTCTGAGCGTCCTTACAGGGCGATGCAGGCGGGGGTTTGATTAAGCCCAGCTTGGTCTCCTGGAAAGAGGAAGTCTGATGAATGAAGTGATAAAGTCCCAGTGACCCGGGGTGACTCTAATGAATACACATCACATCAAGTGTTTCAGCTCACATTGTTTTCTCTGACGAAAGTGTCTTCAAAGTCTTTATACGAGCAGCAGAGCCGAATGTCTGACTTTTGTAAAGAACACAAAGTATTTTATTTCACAGGTGGCGCTGCATACAAAAGACCTTAAAAATTCTTGACCTTCAGAGCAGGAATTTGAAGATCCTTGAGGCGAGATGAAGAAATAGACGATAAGTGAGCATCTGTTTTTAAAAGACATTTTTATGAAGGTGACTAAAAAAAGTTTTTTTTCCAGCAGGTATAAAAACTTCAAAATGTCCTCAAATATGCCTCTGTGTCTTCTCCTACCTCTCATGTTGAAACTCTGCTGATTGCATTTGGGACTCTGATGAGAAAACCTGACTGGAGCTGTGAAATTGTTTCCATCTTCGTTCATATGAATCAAGTTGCACCGAGAGACCAACGCGAAACTGGGATCACAAATCAACAGCACGCCATGGTTATTAATTTCCAAGATAAACGCTGCAGACTAGAAAAATGGGTAAGACAAAAGGCCTTCTCAAGTGTTGTCCTGACGTGTGGAGACTTGTGGATGACACAATAATATTAAACATTTCTCCCATGTTTCTATAAGGTAGAAAATGATTTAATAAGGAAATCAACGAATGTTAACAGAATACAGATTATAGAGCTTTACTTTGTTCCCTTTAGTACTCTCTTGTATGGCCTATTTTCTAATGTTACTTCAAGATCTGTTTTCTTGGTTATTTTGGTCTTGCCAAAGCAGGCATGTGCGAAAGAGTGAATAATTGGCTCCTTTTCCTTCTTCCTACTTCTCAAGATGATCGAGTCTTCTGACAAAGTTCCAGCCAAGTATTTCTCGCTTCCGTGGATTTTTACTCCGGACTGTTCTCTGATGTTGTCAGCTCTTATTACGAGTTTCTACTTTGTAATCCCATCTCCAGCCCCCTCCCCTCAAGCTGTTTGTGTGTTTGCTCTTCTGGTTCCTCTGCTGAAATTGAAACTATGACATTAATATATGTTTTGCTTTACCTCAGTGTCTTGGGCCTGACGTGATGACACCTAAGTGTATCCAAACTATGATCAGCACCCCTGAAGCAGCTACTTCCTGGTTCCAGTCCGTAGTGTCAGGTCGTCACTGCTTCTAAAGTTGACCTCGCTATTCATAGCCATTTGATTTGATGAATCTCTCCAGTGATTTTCTAGTATTTGAGTGTGATTTTTAATCTTTGTGCGCTTGGAGCACCTCCTTGATAGTTTTATTTTCTGTCCTACGCTGTGCAAACTGCTACGAGCTTTAAACTGCAATTGTTTGCATTTAAACTTCGGCTGTTTCAGCGTCTCTTCCCCAGATTTAAATGTGTGTTTTCCTCTTAGTTAGGCAACAAATGTTATTCTCGTTTTTTTCATTTTACATTTATTTTGTTACTTTTGCTTATTGTAATTCTTTAACATGAAATGAACCGTAACCAACATAGTAGCCCCCTTCACTATTTCTCCACTGGTGTCAGGTTTGATTCCTTGATAGTTTAATTTTCTGCCCTATGCTGAGTTGACATCTACGAACTTTAAACTGCATTTGTTTTCAATTTTTTTCTTTTCCTCCCCAGATTGTATTTTTTGTTAATCAGTTTGGCCGATTGTTGTCGGTTTTTTTCGTGTTTTCTTTGTATTTTACTCCATTCAACCAACTGTTTTTGTGTCTAGTCTCTGCCTCTGGTCACTAGGCAGACTTGAGTCCAGTTACTGGTTTTCGTGACAGTTTGAACTCTTCTAGGAACAGAAATGATGCTAATAAAATGACGTTTACAATCAGCATTTATACTGCTGTTTATAATGACAAAAGAACATGTTCAACATTTTATAAACAAACATACTTGAGACAAGACGGCTGCCAAACTATCATTTCCCTTCATGTGCGGGATCTTCCTCGCATCACATCTGTGTAGGATTGAAAAAGCGTCTTGGACTCACGTTCGCCTGCTGAGGATTGTTTGTGAGCCTCGGCGTCGGAGGGAGAAACACAGGCTGGTTGATGGATCTCAGCTTGTCGCCTGGAACCACGTCTGAGTGGGCCAGGCTCATTACAGCTCTGCCAGTGATTAAAATAATGTGGCTGCCTTCGGAGCGGCCGAGCGGCTGTGCCGTGAATTTGCGAGGAAAAATATCTCAGCGGCGGCAGCAGCAGGAGGACGAGGAGAAGGAGGAGGAAGAGATGAGTCCAGCAACAACATCGATACACGTCCAGGTCTTGACACTGTTCTATTGTTGACAGAAAATCAGTGAAACGAGCTGCACATTCTGTCAGCCTTCAGTCGCCCTTTTGTGTAATGAAAGGAGAGATAAGTCCTAGATGTTCAAGTTGTTTTCCATTTGTCAAATATACCATATATACGACATACAGCAGAGATTAAATTGCAGTCCTCTGAGACCCATGGTGCAAAAGAGGCAGTAGAGAAAATAAGTAAACTTCTATAGGTAGAAAGGACATTAAACAAAACAGTCTACAGGAAATTAAATAAACAATCTACGAGACTTAAACAGAATATAAACAGAATTAAGACACTTGATCGCTTTGCTGGAAATGTCCAGCAGGGGTGGGAGAGAGACTCTGTATTGTGGCTCCAGGATAGATCTTCAGAGATGTGCAGACACAGGAACTTGGTTCTGCTCACACTCTCCACTGCAGCACCATCCATGGTTAGTGGAGAGTGCTGCTTCAGTCAATAATCTCCTTGGTTTCCTCCACATTCAGGTGGACATTGTTGTCTTTGCACCACGTGGCCAGCCTGTTTACTTCACCCCTGTGGATGGCACCCATCACAGTCGTCCACAAACGTTGATGAACAGGTTGGAGCTGAATGATGGGGTGCAGTCATGGGTCAGCAGCGTGAAGAGGAGGGGGCTCAGCACACATCCTTGGGGGGCCCCTGTGTTCAGCGTGATGGTGCCGGAGGTGTAACTGCCGACCCGAACCGTCTGTGGTCTCCCCGTCAGGAAGTCCAACAGCCAGTTGCACAGGGAGGTGTTGAGTCCCAGCTGGTCCAGTTTGTGGATGAGCTGCTGTGGGATGATGGTGTTGAATGCTGAGCTGAATTTGATTAACACGTTCTGACGAGTCTTTGGCGTCCAGGTGGGTGAGGGCTGAGTGGAGGGCAGCGGAAATGGCATCATCAGTGGAGCAGTTAGACTGCAAAGTGGAAGGGGTCCAGGGCAGGGGGAGGGCAGACTTGATGTGCTGCGTGCAATCGGACAGTGGTCGATTTAGCTTGAGGGGATGACTTCTTCTGAACCGGGATGATGGTGGTGGCTTTGGGGCCTGTGGGGACAACAGCCTGTCTCAGTGAGGAGTTGACGATCTCGGTGAAAACATCTGTGAGCTCCTCAGCACAATCTCTCAGGACACGACCAGGAATGTTCTGAGTAATGCCTGCAATTCCGTGGGTGAGTCCTTCTGAGGGATCCCCTCACACTATCTGGGGATAGTGTCTTCTGTGCCGGGGTGCTGTTGTTTGCCTCAGAGCGAGCGAAGAACTCGTTCAGCTGGTTCAGCAGAGAGGTGGAGCTGTCACAGGTCTGTGGAGGGGGCTTATGTGTGTGCTATGTGGTGGTCTGCATCCCTCACTACAGGTTCCTGGTGTCTCTGCTCTCCTTGAAGCCGTCATCAATCCCCCTGGACTCCTCCCTCTTGGCCATCAGTCTGCCCTGGCTTTCCTCCGACCCATCTTGTCTCCAGCTTTGAGGGCAGTGTTCCAAGCTCTCAAGTGCCTGTGGACTTCACCTGTCAGCCATGGCTTCTGGTTGACCCGATTGGAGATGGTTTTTGTGACAGTGACATCGTCCACGCACTTCCACAAGTACGAAGTAACAGACTCTGTGTACTCCTGGAGGTCTGTAGTGTTGGTGTAAGTGGCTGTACATGCTCCAGTCTGTGGTGGAGTAGCAGTCCTGGAGAGCCTCTGAAGATCCAGGCCAGGCCACACGCACATGTATCCTTGTAGCTGGCTTGTTTACTTCTACCAGCGGCCTGTATGCTTTAGCATTAGCATAACAGTGGTGTGGTCTGAGGCCCCGAGGTGCGAGAGGGGAAGAGCTTTATAGGCACCTTTATAAGTGGTGTAAACATTGTCAAGGATATTGTTTCCTGGTGTTGGGATGTTGATGTGTTTGTGGAGTTGTGGAGACACGCTCTTGGGGTTGGCATGGTTGAAATCCTCAGCCAGGGTGAGGAAGGCATCTGGGTGGGCCGTCTGCTGGTCACTGATGAGCTGGTGGAGTTCTTGCAGTAACTCGCTCCTGTTGTTGGAGCCGGGGGGGATATATATTGACACCAGTAATAAAGAATTAAATTCCCTCGGCAGGTAGAATGGTTGGCATTTAATAGCCATAAACTCCACCAGTGGTGAGCAGTGTTATAGACAACAACAGCGTCGCTGATGTAGACACAGTCCCAGGGTTCTTCAGAGAGAGGTTCTTTTTTTAGGTTCTATTTTAATACCATTTGAAATTGGATTAAATCCCAACTCTACAATCAACAAAACATTTTCAAATATAAAATAATTATTTTTTCACAGTTCCTCGTAGCCAGATTCTCTACTTTACGCACAAACTGCATTGAATATTTCTTGTTAGTTCAGCTTTTGCCATTGCATGTCAATCTATCAATTATTATTTTTTAATGAATCAATACATCTTACAACATATTTCTAGACATGAAAGTTACATCTTTCTCATCAAGTGTCCAGATTTTTAAGACTTTGAAAATTGTAATTAATGTGTTATTTATTAATTCATTAATTGACACCTACAATATTGGCGAAGGTATGATTGTATGATAGCTGACAAAACTATATATTTTTCGAATTCAGTGGATAATTTTGTCACTTAACAGTTACAACTTCAGGTGTCATATAGTTTGATGATGATGTTATCTGTGACTTCACTTCACAGTTTGTAACTGCTCAGTAATCTCAAATACTTTATTTGATGTTGTTAAAATATACCTGTGGAAAACAATCGAATGAATACTTAAAAAAATAAAATAAAATAATACAACTTAAGGAATATTCATTCTTTAGGGAAACTAATGTGTCCATGATTAATTTAAGTAGGTGTTGTTGTGATGTGTGACTCTATTGTATCATCAGTGTGTGTGTTGTTGTGATGTGTGACTCTATTGTATCATCAGTGTGTGTGTGTTGTTGTGATGTGTGACTCTATTGTATCATCAGTGTGTGTTGTTGTGATGTGTGACTCTATTGTATCATCAGTGTGTGTGTGTTGTTGTGATGTGTGACTCTATTGTATCATCAGTGTGTGTGTGTGTTGTTGTGATGTGTGACTCTATTGTATCATCAGTGTGTGTGTGTGTTGTTGTGATGTGTGACTCTATTGTATCATCAGTGTGTGTGTGTTGTTGTGATGTGTGACTCTATTGTATCATCAGTGTGTGTGTGTGTTGTGATGTGTGACTCTATTGTATCATCAGTGTGTGTGTGTTGTTGTGATGTGTGACTCTATTGTATCATCAGTGTGTGTGTGTGTTGTGATGTGTGACTCTATTGTATCATCAGTGTGTGTGTGTGTTGTGATGTGTAACTCTATTGTATCATCAGTGTGTGTGTGTGTTGTTGTGATGTGTGACTCTATTGTATCATCAGTGTGTGGGTGTTGTTGTGATGTGTGACTCTATTGTATAATCAGTGTGTGTGTGTGTTGTGATGTGTGACTCTATTGTATCATCAGTGTGTGTGTGTGTTGTGATGTGTGACTCTATTGTATCATCAGTGTGTGTGTGTGTTGTGATGTGTGACTCTATTGTATCATCAGTGTGTGTGTGTTGTTGTGTGATGTGACTCTATTGTATCATCAGTGTGTGTGTGTTGTTGTGATGTGTGACTCTATTGTATAATCAGTGTGTGTGTGTGTTGTGATGTGTGACTCTATTGTATAATCAGTGTGTGTGTGTGTTGTGATGTGTGACTCTATTGTATCATCAGTGTGTGTGTTGTTGTGATGTGTAACTCTATTGTATCATCAGTGTGTGTGTGTGACTCTATTTCATCATCAGTGTGTGTGTGTTGTGATGTGTGACTCTATTGTATCATCAGTGTGTGTGTGTGTGTTGTTGTGATGTGTAACTCTATTGTATCATCAGTGTGTGTGTGTGTTGTTGTGATGTGTGACTCTATTGTATCATCAGTGTGTGTGTTGTTGTGATGTGTGACTCTATTGTATCATCAGTGTGTGTGTGTGTTGTTGTGATGTGTGACTCTATTGTATCATCAGTGTGTGTGTTGTTGTTGTGGTGTGTGACTCTATTGTATCATCAGTGTGTGTGTGTTGTTGTGATGTGTGACTCTATTGTATCATTAGTGTGTGTGTGTTGTTGTGATGTGTGACTCTATTGTATCATCAGTGTGTGTTGTTGTGATGTGTGACTCTATTGTATCATCAATGTGTATGTGTTGTTGTGATGTGTGACTCTATTGTATCATCAGTGTGTGTGTGTTGTTGTGATGTGTGACTCTATTGTATCATCAGTGTGTGTGTGTTGTTGTGGTGTGTGACTCTATTGTATCATCAGTGTGTGTGTGTTGTTGTGATGTGTGACTCTATTGTATCATCAGTGTGTGTGTGTTGTGATGTGTGACTCTATTGTATCATCAGTGTGTGTGTGTTGTTGTGATGTGTGACTCTATTGTATCATCAGTGTGTGTTGTTGTGATGTGTGACTCTATTGTATCATCAGTGTGTGTGTTGTTGTGATGTGTGACTCTATTGTATCATCAGTGTGTGTGTTGTTGTGATGTGTGACTCTATTGTATCATCAGTGTGTGTGTTGTGATGTGTGACTCTATTGTATCATCAGTGTGTGTGTGTTGTTGTGATGTGTGACTCTATTGTATCATCAGTGTGTGTGTGTTGTTGTGATGTGTGACTCTATTGTATCATCAGTGTGTGTGTGTTGTTGTGATGTGTGACTCTATTGTATCATCAGTGTGTGTGTTGTGATGTGTGACTCTATTGTATCATCAGTGTGTGTGCTGTTGTGATGTGTGACTCTATTGTATCATCAGTGTGTGTGTTGTTGTGATGTGTGACTCTATTGTATCATCAGTGTGTGTGTGTTGTTGTGATGTGTGACTCTATTGTATCATCAGTGTGTGTGTGTTGTTGTGATGTGTGACTCTATTGTATCATCAGTGTGTGTGTGTGTTGTTGTGATGTGTGACTCTATTTTATCATCAGTGTGTGTGTGTTGTTGTGATGTGTGACTCTATTGTATCATCAGTGTGTGTTGTTGTGATGTGTGACTCTATTGTATCATCAGTGTGTTTTTGTAAAAAACTCTTTTCATTTAAATATTGACATTAAAAATGAATCGTAAGCTCCGCCCACTGAAAAGACTTGGTTTTTCTTGAGATTAATTCTTGAATTAAATAATTAATTAAATAATTCTGTGATTGGTCAAAAATGAACATTTGTCACCAGGAGTCATCAGTCCGGGAAGTCTCCACCTTCAAGGGACTCGTTGTATAAACAAAGCTCGGCGTGATTACAGCTGGCTGCAGGAGAAGTGAATGCATTATTACGTCATAATGGAATCTCGTAACCTCTTGTTTGCCTAGATTTCAGAGCAACTTTATTAAGTAATATGTCGAAAACATGGTCATGATGAGGGACTTTACTGCATTGTAGAGAAAGACTTCAACATTTACTGCATGTCAGGAACGTTGTCACATTAGTTGGCCTTTAAAGAAGCATGAGAAGGTTGTGTTTTTACACGGCTCAGGACCAGAGGAGAGAAATCTTTTCAGGCTGTTGCTCCTAAGCTTTGGAACAATCTTCTCTCTCTTTGCTCTTGATGGATCTACTGACTCCTTTAAGAAACACCTTAAGACGTTTCTATTTGTTCAGGCTTTTCCTTGAATTTCTCGAACTCCTGTGTTGTTCTCAGTATTATCTTGATCTTTGAAGTATATACTGTTTTGAGTATTGTTTTGATTGTCTAAGCGCTTTGTGACCCTGGTCTCGAAAAGCGCTATATAAATAAATCTTACTTACTTACTTACTTACTTACATAAAAGATTATTATTTAATCAAAAATGGCCTCTTATATGTGCATGTCATTCATTCAGTAATTAAAAAAGTTGTTTAGTTTAAAAAGTGAAATGCAATTTAAAAAGTTTTTTCCAGACAGTTCCAGCTGTTTTAATTCATGATCTAATGGACGTGAACATTGTCAGTGAAAAAGAGGCAACTTGCGGGTCCAGCTCCTCAGATAATTGAAACCCCTGAGCATTGCCTTTATAAGGTTGTTAAAATAAAAGTATTAGTGAAATGCTTCAGGGCTGTACGAACACGGCAGGGTTGCGGTTCCTTGTGTTGACATCATTAGCAGCATTAAGTTCATACACGCCAAACAATACCAGACTCTAAAATGAACACGTATTTTCCAGCTATAAATGGACCACACGCTCATTACAGCTGAAGGTGTGGGGTCCATAGATCACATGGTCCACGGTCGGAACCCGCAGGTCCATTTGGAAGTGATCTGATGTCAAACAAATTGCTGACACATGAAGAAGCCTCACATCTGTACGACTGCAGCAGCATCTGGACACACAACAGTCAGGATGAATGACTGGATTGTGAGCTCCAGGACCTCCTACAAGAAAACACACCAAAAGGATTGAAAACAGGTCAAAGGAGGAGAGGAGGAAACGGAGAAGAGAGACCCCCTGAGCGAAGGACCAAAAGACAGAAAAGCCTGGTTCGGATCATCACATTCCACGAATCCAGCCAATCACAAGGCTGCCTTGTTGTTCTGTTGCCAGTGGAGCTTTAACATCGTGCTTTATTTTTCCAAAATATCCCGGCGGTCCAGGAGATGACCCGTCGGGGACAGTTGTGGTTTAATATTGGGAGCAGACACGTCAAAATAAACCATTCAAGCAGACGAGAACCAACTCAAACACAACCCTCTCTTCTTGTAAATGTATGCGCACAAGAAGGTCGAGTGGGAATAAATCCGGAACATATTCTTCTGAGGAATAACGGGAACATAGAGACGACCGAGTGGATCGTTGCGATCGAAGCGTTCTATAATATGTTCAGTTTCAATGCTCTAATGAATCGTGAGTCATATCAGGAAGTACGTTGATGACGCAATATAAAGGGTTTTATGGTTATTAGCGGCAATAAAAGTATGATTCGAACATCAACAATTATTTGATTATAACACGCTTATGTTCTTCTTTATGTTCTCTCTGCATCTTTTTTAGGATTTAATTAGAAAAAAATAAATCTTGTTTTATTATTTGCTATTTGCGAAATATCAGGTGACAACAGAAATGATGCTTTGTATGATTTTACTTTGAAGTGTAAATCGTTTGTATAGTTTTCAAATGTAAAATATGCCTTTTAATAAAACATTTCCCCCCAAAAAAACAAGTGTAATTTGATACACAGTATTATTTCTTTTAATTATTATTTTTACTATTTTTAATTTTTGGTTTTTTTTTCGCTAACAATATTTACAGTTCTGAAAACAGGATGACATTAAAAATATATTACTATACTTTTTAAAGTAAATAGCAAACCAAGTTCAAAAACGTTATAAAAACACATTTTTGACACCCTTTTTTATGATCAATCTTTCTTACTTTTAGCTGATAATTTTGTTATTTATCTTTCTTGTGTGTGAAAGTAAGGAAGGCCGGAATCAGATGTTGGACAAAGACATGGAGGGATCGGGTCAAAAACAAGAAGACAAGGTGAACTTCTGTATTAAAGCTTCATAGTTGTGGTTTATGAAGACAAGTGTGACCATGAAGGAAGATCAATAGAGTTAAGATGGAGGAGTTAATGGGAAATAAAGTCTTGCTAATTCAGTTGCTCCAACGTTTCTTTGCCATAAACATGTTAAATGAACACAAAAACACAAGGAGAAAATTGGCAGTTTTGTCTTTTTATTGTTCATTTTGATGGCAGAAATTAAACTCCAACACTCAAAGAACAATCTTTTGTCCTCAAAGAAAAAAACCTCAGGCAGACATAAATAGTCGAGTATTGGAGAGACGAGGAGCATCTTTCTCTCTCAGTCATTTCTATTCTGCAGCATCACTCTCTCTGAAGTCAGTGAAGCCATAGATTTGCACCTTGAATGAGATTTTTTGAATTGTTCAGAACTGACAGACATCTTGTGATGTCACATGACCTGAAGAGCATAAATTATAAAAAATATGATGAAACAACATGTCGGCGAAGTCGAGCCTCGGTCTTCATTGTACACTATTTACATTTATTTGTCATTCACTCTCTCGAAAAATAATGTCGCTTGGAAGTTTCCAAATACATAAATACACATGATAAGAGAAGACAGAAATATTAAAGAGTTGCTTCAAGAGTAATGCCTGTGATTTTACACGCTCAAAATGAAGAGGTTTTAAGTTTCAAGCTAGATTTTGATGATGAAACTTTTTGACAATCTCTTCCAGACCCTTGAAAATCTACAAGCATAAAAGAATTCTGTCAAAGAGAAAAAGTCTGCTCACCTACAAATCTTGCTGTGGGAGAAAAAAAGGATAATTTTCTTTTAAAGCAAATTCCCCTCATTCTTAGGACAATCGCGCTCGCAACCTTTCACTTTTCCCTGTAAGCCGACATTTTATTTTTCTCTTTGTCAGAACTCGAGAGTAGAAACCAGAAAAGTTCATTCTTTTTATCAAGGTGATCTGAGTAAGAGGTATGAATCCATTGATTTATAAAAATGTTTGCCCATGAGGGAACGAATATAATGTAGTCGGTCAAACATTTCAACTTTTTTTATGCACCAAAGGCTTAAACAGTCATAGTTCTTTGTTGTTTTTTGTATGTGGCACTTGAACGTTTTAATTATTTTCCCAAAATATAATTTTTCAAAAAGATATTTCCACTTGTATGTCGGAGTCACTGCTATGTTCAGCAGCAAAACACTAAAAGGAACAAGTCATGACGTTTTTTGGACTTTAAACACTGGGAAAAACAAGTCCGTCAAGGAGGATCTGTATCCGGCAGACTTGAAGTTACAACAATGAAGTTCTTGGACTTTATCATGAGCAGTATTTTAGTGCATTCATGGACAAATCAGGTCTCAGTGTATGCAACATCATAAGAAGTTCATCATTCTGAGCATTATTAAGATTTTCCAAATCCTTCTTAAGATCCATATCCTTCATACAGCCGAGCAAATGAAAAGAGGCTCCTAGGGTGGTCAAATGTCCACCTCACCCACCACTGTGTTCATTATTCATCCATGCCTGCGCAGAAAAACCTCCTCTGCTCCCAGGCTCTCTTGCTAAACATGGGCCTTGACCTCGGCTGACGGGTTAGGCGATCCTTGTTTATCATGAGCACCAGATATCCAGTGGTAGCAGTCGTTCGTTTTTTTGTTGCGCGGCTCAACAGCATAGCGAGTGCAGTAGATGATCCCCAGTGCTACTATCACCACGACAAAAATACAGAGGGGCACTAAAAGGCCCACCAATAGCCAAGTGTTGCTCTGCTTCTCAGTTTTGTCCTCCTGCACTTTTGAGTCCTTGACATCAACGCCGTCTGTTGGTAGCTGGAAAGCAGTACGCTGAGTCAGCACAGCTGGATTTTGGGTGTGTGTTTGCTCAACATTTACTATCTCCAAGTTCTTTACTGGTGAGCTCTTCCTCAGGGCAGGCTTGTGTCCGTCAGTTGAACTTAAATCCGTGGATGACTTCTGATCAATGAATGTATTTTCTGGATTTCCTGTAATTTCACTGACAGTGGAAGTTAAACCGTCCCACCAATTCCAAGCTCCCTCAGAGATAGTTGAAGTGGAAGGGACAGGTGGAGAAGAAGTGGTCTCCTCTTCCTCTTCATAGTAGTCCGCAGTCGTGCTGAGACCAGGAGAACTTGTGCTAGGACTGGGATCGGTTGTGCTGGGACTAGTAGCAGTGGTGCTGGGACTGGGAGCAGTGGTGCTGGGACTGGGAGGTGTAATTGTGGTTAAACTGGTTGTTGGCATAATCTTTGGTTCATATGTGGCTATTGGCTCCCAAAACCACTGGTCCCCTTCTTCTGTAACGTCTTCATATTTAACAGTACCCTCTGACATTGGCATAATCACTGGATCGTGGACGGATCCCTCGTTAGGGACACTTGTGACCCAAATCACATCTGAATTGAACACCCTGGGTGGGTCAGTCAGCCACTCTAAGTTGTGATCCACCTCTATGGGCCAGTCAGTGTGACTTTGTATTGGGTTCCACTCCAAATCATCTGTCTCCCACATTGAGGTGACAGCAGGACGGTCATCTAGTTTTCTACAAGAAAACTGATCAGACAGCAGTTCATAGCCTTCTTCGCAGTAGCACTCGAACCCACCCTCATAATTCACACACATCTGCTCGCATGTGCCGGCGATCTGGCATTCATCAGTGTCCTGGCAACGGTTTGGGTCCTCAGGCTGCAGGGAGAACCCCAAGTGGCAATGGCAGATATAAGACCCTTCTGTGTTCTCGCAGTCATGTTCACAAGGGTCAGTTGCACACTCGTCCATGTCCTCGCAGTATCCCTCTTCATCTGGAACGTAACCCACTTCACACTGACATTCAAAAGTCCCGGGAGAGTTCACGCAGAGATGCTCGCATGGACTCTGTAGACACTCATCTACATCCACACATCCATGTTCATCGGGACCGAGCATGGATCCATCAGGACAGGCACAGCGATAGCTGCCTGGAACTGGAATGCACTCAAATTCACAGGGATATCCTTGACAAGCGTCACTCAGCTCACAAGTCTGACGGTCGTCCCTGAGTACATACCCCTCCGCACAATCACAGAAGAAGTGATCCCCGGCAGGTCTGCAGAAGTGTTCGCACCCTCCTTTGTTGTGATCGCACCAATTGTGTAACACAGGGGCATCAGGGCACAGAGGAAAATCTCGGGACCAGCCAACTGAGTTGTCCTCCTTCAACTGGCATATAACAGACTGTTCCTCTGAGATTCCTGTGGGACAGGGGAGAGTGGCAGAAGATCCTATAGGAATGTATGTCAGTAGTGTGCTAAGAAGGTTAAATGGTGTGTTGTACAGGGCATTGCCCGCCCCTTCACTCCAAAGTGCAGAGCACATTCCTTTATATCCATAATGGCAAAGGTACCCATCCACAGGAACTGAGCAAGAACCATCCAGCCATTTAAAATTTTCCTCCTGCTCTTGAAGGCTGTATCCCATAACAACACAGCGTGGGACAGAGCACATGCTTGAGGAAAACTCCTTCTGCCAGTTGGTATAGTCTGTGTCCTGGTCCCCAGTAGTCCAAGAAAATCCTCTGAGAGGGCGTGTGGCAGTGCACTGTCGAGGTTGGCGCTGAAGGCCGATCCACACCTGAACTTTTGTCCGTTCATAGCGAAGGTCAATGGTAGAAAAAAGGTTTGCAATGTTGGCAGCGTCCTCTTTACGTTTGATGGTAGCAAGGTTGCCACCTTTCTCTTTACACGCTCGCCAGGACTCCAGGAAGGTCTTTCGCTGGAAGTAAACCACAAAGCACCCATCTCCCGTACAGAGTGCATCGGTCTCTTGTAGATCTTGCCCCATGGCTGAGGAAACTCCAAAAATCAAAGCCAAAAGTGGAGTCAAGAAAAGAACAGCAGCACCGCTCACTAGGGAGCCCATTCTCTTCTGTCACTTAATATACCTTGCCACAGTTCGCCTGCCCTGACCTCACTTGTATCTCCTCGTCGTGTGGTATTATGCCAAGACTTTGTTTTTCCTGTCTAACTAAACTTTTCCTTCTTCATCTGAACTTCTCATTCCTCTTTCTCTATGCTTGAGACTGCTCGGCACATCTGCACTGGAGTTGAGCACATGCAGATTGTCCGGAGATTTTCAAGTGCAGGGATGGATCGAGGGGGGGAACAGGGAGGGAAATACAGGCGGAGGGTGGGCAAAAGGAGAAGAAGGGAGGAGAGGAAAGAAATGGTGTGTTTTTGGAGGAATGGAGCGAGTACTGGGGGTGGGGGGGGTGGTCTCAGAACAGGGGGAGGTCCAGGGAACTATGCATTTCATTATTTTTTTCAAGGCAGGTCATATGGTTTTCATAAGGCGTGTACATGGTGGGGAGCTTTGCTTTAGTGACACTTCATATATTATTTTAACTTCAAGATGAATTCATTTGATGTTTTCTACAAATACCATCCAGATTTATGTTTCATTTACCCACTTTTTTCACAGTGTGATGGAAAGAATCCGGATATACTTTTCGTCTGTTTCTTTGGGTCGTTGAACTACAACTTTTAACCTTTGAAGCTTGTCTCTCGTTTCAAACACACACAACTCCTGCACTGACAACACAATCGCCGACCAGGAAGAAGACACCGGTCACTGCATGAAAATACTTACAACAAGATTAAAAAACAACAATAACACTCCAGCTAATGAGTCTCAGATTTGGTCGGGAAAAGTAGGGAAAGCGGTCGAGGTCGTCTGTGTTGCAAAAATCGGGCCTCTGGGTTTGCTATGAAAACAAAGCTTGGCCGCTGGAATGAAGACGTATGTTGTGGATGTCGAAGGGTAAAGGGTCCATGTGTGTGTATATGAGGCGAAGAGTGGATTAAGGAGTCAGGGTTGCGAGTTTGGTGGGGGTCGGTGGGGAGTGCAGTAGCTGGAGCTGTGTGGGTCATAAATCCATTCTGCTCTCGTTTGAGAGCAAAAACGGTGGCGTTCAAGTCGCACTTTTAGTTGCATTTGACATGTTTAGGCGTTTGTAACAGTGATATTCTTTTAATTTTGCAAATCGTGCGTTTTAATATATTGCTTCGTTCACAAGATTCTTATTGCAGGCTGCTGTTTGTGTTAGCAACACCAGCCAAACATTCCTTGTGACTTTCTTCAAGTGTGATGTTTACCAGTAGAAGGAAACTTGACACATCAGAAGCAACAATTCTGTTGCAGCCAAATGGAAAGAAAAAAAGACTTGCGTATAAAAAGCCAAACATATTTATAGGATATCAATTACAATATTCCGTATGAAACACAATTTTTTATTAGTTTTCATAACTACTGTTGTTTTTATAATAATATATATTTTAATATATTAATATTGGAATCTGTGTTGATATCATACATATAAAGCATATCATAGTAAACATAGTGGAAAAATGATACTTAATAATCCATAGAAATATTTATTTCACTTCAAATGTCATTAATAGGATTTATTTATTTAGTTGTTAACCGTGGCATTATATAATGCACATTACATGTTCTTCTCATGTGGAAAAAACGTCTATTAGTGTTTACATCCACTGTTTTTGGATTATATATGTATATATATATACACAATTCTTCTCCTATGAAGCCAGTATTAGGTAAAAAAAAGACGTAAAAACTAATATCTACTAAACTCAAAAATGAGAGGAAAAGAATAACTGAACAAGTCTAAATTAAAGGGGTGTCTTTCTTTCCTCCTTTTTAATTACTTTATAATTCATTTTATCAGAGTTATTCTACTCGTCAAAGCAGGTATTTCTCATTACTTTAACTTCAAAGATAGACTACACAGTTTTGCTGTGGCCTCAGAAGAACCTCTTTATCTTTGGCGTAGGAGCCAATTATCTCTGGCCTAATCCAGTGAAGTGATATTTGAAAAGATTTACTTTCACTCAGCAGTAAAACCAACTGTAAAGTGGTAAAAAAAACATCTTGAATGACGAATAGGAACTCACAATAAAGTATCAGGATCTACCATCAGGAGGTTAACTGCCGTTCCATAACCAGCAGCAGACTTTGACACCAGCACAGTGAAAGTCTCCCAGCATCCCCCACCTCACGTGCCGGTCATTACGTTAGGGCTGGTGTTGGGTTACCATGGACAATAGGTGGGCAGGGGTGCGTGACATCTTTATTAGATTATCAGAGCAGATAAAAGGCTCAACCACATGCAGACACACAGCCACCTCTAAATATGCCTCCTGTTATGAATCGTTCTCTCGCTGCTGCAGTCGTGACTTTCATTGGATGAATTTAGTTTATGTGTCCGGGTCAGTGATTCTCAACCTGTGGGCCGCGAAGGTATTGCAAGTGGGCCACAAAATCGTTTTTAAATTGGTATCATTTTTTGTGGGAGGGTGGATGTAATTATATAAAAATAAAAATACACATAATAATGTTCTTAAATGTTAAAACTCGTTAAGTTTAAAAGGATATTAAACATTTTCAAACATTATTTTCATTATTTTGTTTCTATATTGTTGAAGGATACTGTTTTTTCTGCCTGTTACAGACAGACATCCCTTTGCTTTCATTTCTGATATGTATGGTGCTGATGGACACGATTGATGTGTGTCTGTGTGTGCTTGTGTGTGTATGCGTGCGAGTGTGTGTGTGTGTGCGTCTAATACTGAAGGTGTTGCAACATGTTACAGATGCTGTGTGACTGTGGAGCTTCTAATATGTTTCTCCTTTATTGATTTCAGTCCTTTGTGTATCTGTTACTGTGGCAAAATGGCAATTAAAGTGATAGTTGCCTTTTTTTCTACTATTATGTCCACTAGGAGTTGGGATTAGTTTCAGGTTATTCCTTGTCTTTTTCAGTAACTTTTTAGAGGCATAAATGTCCATATGACGCTTGTGAACGGCACCGATGTTTATTCCTCGTCCAAAAAGACACTTAAAAACATCCAAATACCTCCGTACTGCTCGTCTGTCACATCTTTTTATTGAAGCCTCAACATGATGAATTGTTTCAAACATAAGAATGGCCTCAGTCCTCTTCCATCCAAAGCACTTCAGATCAGGATGTGTTACTTTTTAGCTTGAGGTTACGGTAAAGAAAATTCAGTGTTCGACTATGGCGTGGTGGGTTGGCAGGTGGTCTTTACCTCGGGTTCATACAAACGTATCTCACTTCTCCACCACCTTCCTATTCTTTTTCCTTCTTATTCAGAGATCATTGTTTGGTTTTCAAGCATTCAGGCTGACATTCAGATGACATTCCAATGTCTTCATTTACATTGTGACCCTATTACGAAGGTACCACTGTGAGTCTTCCTGCCGATAACCTGACCCAGAAGAATCTCCTCTTCGCTCCTAAACCCGGCTTTTACAAATGATTCCCTCAGGAGACACACGGATCTTTCTTCACAGGAAATGGCTCACTGTAGCTCTTTTGTGGTTATCCCTGCTCTCCTGCCCTCCGTCTGTAGTTTCATTACCAGACCAGGGAAAGCCGTCTTGACACACTGAAGGAGACAAGCTCAGGCCCGAACAACAGAGAGCATTTAAATCAGCCAGTAAATGCTTTGTGACGGTTTTCTATCAATCTATCCATTAAAAAACAGTTTAAAATCTACAGAAGGCAATCTGGACTGAATGAAGCTGGTCACGCACATGAGTGTCTACTGTGCGAGGAAGTAGAGTCTGCCCCTTTATGTGGTGCCCATCAAAGAAAATGTCGTGAGGCTTGTGAGCGGTCATCATTTAAATCATGCTTTGAAAAAATGTGAAGAATTTGTGGGTGGGTGGGTAGGTAGGTAGGTAGGTAGGTAGGCAGGCAGGCAGGCAGGCAGGCAGGCAGGCAGGCAGGCAGGCAGGCAGGCAGGCAGGCAGGCAGGCAGGCAGGCAGGCAGGCAGGCAGGCAGGCAGGCAGGCAGGCAGGCAGGCAGGCAGGCAGGCAGGCAGGCAGGCAGGCAGGCAGGCAGGCAGGCAGGCAGGCAGGCAGGCAGGCAGGCAGGCAGGCAGGCGGCAGGCAGGCAGGCAGGCAGGCAGGCAGGCAGGCAGGCAGGCAGGCAGGCAGGCAGGCAGGCAGGCAGGCAGGCAGGCAGGCAGGCAGGCAGGCAGGCAGGCAGGCAGGCAGGGCAGGCAGGCAGGCAGGCAGGCAGGGCAGGCAGGCAGGCAGGCAGGGGCAGGCAGGCAGGCAGGCAGGCAGGCAGGCAGGCAGGCAGGCAGGCAGGCAGGCAGGCTGGCAGGCAGGCAGGCAGGCAGGCAGGCAGGCAGGCAGGCAGGCAGGCAGGCAGGCAGGCAGGCAGGCAGGCAGGCAGGCAGGCAGGCAGGCAGGCAGGCAGGCAGGCAGGCAGGCAGGCAGGCAGGCAGGCAGGCAGGCAGGCAGGCAGGCAGGCAGGCAGGCAGGCAGGCAGGCAGGCAGGCAGGCAGGCAGGCAGGCAGGCAGGCAGGCAGGCAGGCAGGCAGGCAGGCAGGCAGGCAGGCAGGCAGGCAGGCAGGCAGGCAGGCAGGCAGGCAGGCAGGCAGGCAGGCAGGCAGGCAGGCAGGCAGGCAGGCAGGCAGGCAGGCAGGCAGGCAGGCAGGTTCTTATGTAGGTAGGTTCTTAGGTAGGTAGGTAGACAGACACAGAGAGACATCATTTAGGGACAGACAGAAGCTGTTCTTCAACAGTTGTGACGTCACCCACTCTTTCACAGGAAGCACAATAATGCAATAACGTAACCATATATTGTTTTTTCACTTAACGTTGTCTCAGGTGGACGCGAGGCGACCCTGAGTTCTGTCTGGTAAGTTAATGTCAATAAACATCATCGGTATGAAAAGCAAGAATTTCCTCGACATGTTTTCCATCAGGACACGTTTCCTTCCACCTAACCTTGAACATGTGATTGATTTCTAGACGATGGCCTCGTTGAATGTGGATGCTCAGCTCTCCAGAAACCACAGCGTGGTGAAGGGTGGACCTCGAGGGCGTGATGTTTACTGGAGGAATGGCAACCAGGTGCTTAATGAAAAATGACTCTAATATATTTAAGCTTTAAATCCTTCAAGAGTTCCTGTTCATGATCACATGTGTCAAAGTCAAGTCAACATTTTAGAACTTAAATAAATGTTGATAATGTGACCTATGAGGATGTTTAAACAAAGCTAATGAACAAAGATCATCGACCTCAAGAGTGTTGTTTTTTAAAAGAGGAAGAACGTGAGGATAATGATTCGATTTTTTTTTTTTTTAAATCCTTGAACTATATTTTCTATTAAGATGTTCTGTGAAACATTTCTCTCTCCTTATGTGTCACAAACTTGGTGCTCTCCGGAGTTCATATGTTCGAGATCCTGTTGTTAACTTCGCGGAGGCAGGATGTTTGATTTAGATGGAGATCTCTGGTGCGGCAGATTACGGTCGGTGTCAAAGGAAGACGAGTTCGTCAGATAAACAAACAACCAGCAGTCGTGGACTTGACACGAAGAAGATCAAGTTGTTCTTCACCGTGGAGTCATGAGGCAGATCAAGGTGACCAGAGGATCCATCTAACGTTGAAAAAAGATCAATCGTTTTTGTGGGTTTGTCCTTAAAATACCAATAAATTACCAAACCCAGATTAAGTCAAAACCATCTTCCAAAGCACTCGCGATTCCCTTCTTTTGATTTATGCTGATCCGAGTCACGACTGAATCATCACTTGGTCCCTTTGCTTCCAATTATCATTTAAGATTTGGCACTTTGTCTGATCATTCGTTTGATTCTTAACATCTTAAAACGTTCTCTGGCTCAGAACAAAAATGACTCATTCAGACAGAAACTTATTTGAACTCCTGATGAAACAGCCGGATCACAGGGACACTGAAAGATAAAAACATATTTTCAATGACATTCAATTGAGTTTGGTTATGTTCTGGATGAATATCTTGTTCAATCATTTTATTCTCATAACAGTTATTTTCAGACTTTTGGCAGCATCTCTCTAAAAGTCAAAGAAAAGAAACAAATGGTTTTATTTCCCCATAGAACACGACAGTAAATTTTGTAAAAATAAATGCAAGAAAAACCTACCAAACAGTCATTGTTCGAGCCATTTTCTTTGAAAGCTTTACCGTCAATAAACTTCCATCTGCAGCTAATAATCGTTAACTGATGATCCTAAGTTTACACGTAGCATCTTTGTGTCTTTTCCTACCAATTAAATTAAATCATATTTAACTTTAAATCTTCTTAATTTATCAGTTTGTTCTCCATCATTAGGCTTCTTATGTGATGTGCAAATCGACTGTTGAAAATAAAAATAAAATATCTTCCATTTCTTGTTTGAGTTTCCTGCTGATGGCAGCTGTGCCTAAACATACAAATGTATTGTTTTCATGAAAGAACACACATTAAACACATTAAATTAAATAAACCTCTCTGAGTTCTTCACAGAAAAAGTTAGGAAATAAACAACACTATTTGTTCAAATAAATAACAACCAAATAAACCTCTGGACTACGAGTCAGGAAATATTATTTTAAGGCACTAAAATGTTGATACCTTTCAAACCAGACCTTCTTAGAGAGCATGTAGTTAAGTATGATATATATATATATATATATATATATATATATATATATATATATATATATATATATATATATATATATATATATATATTTTATAGATTTTTATTTGGCTCCTAAGCATATTTATGTCACGAAAAAATATGCGTTTCTGTCGCAATCGGATTGGATAATTGTGAAATATGTTCATAAGGACTTGATCAGTGTCCTTCGCTGCCGTTGTGACTGATTCAAAGATGGAAGTTGTGCGACGGCTCTGGTGATGTTTCCAGCTGAGTCATGTGAATCTGAACCTTGCAGTTCCCAGCACAGCGAACACAAACACGGCTCTTTGTACACTGTGTGCCGTGAACTGTAATCAAACCTTCAAGAGAATAATTGCCTGCACTTACAAAATATCGCGTCCTGTAATTTTTCTGAGAGAGACAACAAGTGGATCTCTTATGAAGACGTTTTTTTTTGTTTTTCTTCCGGGAATTTCAGGACATAAGGTTTTGTTTTTACGTCTACGAGTACAACGGTTCCTTTTTAAGAAAGAGTGATTGCTGTATTGTGTTTCTCCTCCTTCATCAAGCAAATTCCTTTCCTTCAACACCAGTTTGACTCTTATCTAAACACGCGCATCTTTATAGGGAATTCAGCCCATGTTAGCAAAAGCTCACATCTTATAAAAGTCCCTTCCACACCTTCATGATTCAAGATCTTTCAGTGTCACCTTCTGAACTTCCCACTCCTTTCAACTCTCGCCTTCCACCTTTAGAGCTAATTCTGAAGGAAACACTTACGTCTCAGATTATTTTACTCTTGTCCATAGAAATGAAACCGATATCAGAGATCAGAGTTGCTTTAAAGTCAACAGTTTTACTTGTACAAGGAAAGAAATGTTGAAGTGTTTCTTTGTACTCCGTGGCAAGTTGTCGATAATCCGAGAGACAAGTTCACAACTTGAAAAACACAGGCTGGAAAAAAAAGGAGAGCTGGTCCTAAATGAAACCTGCTGTCATTTAAAGACATCCTACCACATTCTGAGACCAAATCACACAAAACAACGATTTAAACACAAAGATTAAAATGTCAAAATCTGTCGTTGAGTCGATTTTCCATCAACCTGTGCTTCTGTGTCATTGTTTCGTTCAGATGTCGTTGTTGTGTAAATGATCAAGTGTTCGTCTCTCGTATCATTTGAAGAGACAGTTTTAGATGGTGAGGCATTTCAGCACCCACTAACACAACGATGGGAGTAGGCTGCGACCCAGTGCACCAGCTCAACCATCAGGAGCAACATCTCACCATAACAAGCCAACCACTGCACCGTCGGGTGACGCTTCATGAAGCCACTAGATGTCACTCTCTGCTCTTGAATCTATCGCTTTAAACATGTATATTCCATTTTTTACTCTGAGAGCGCCACCTACTGACCTCTAGAACTCTGTTTCATGAAGCTTCACCAGCACTTCACTCGGCCTGAGCATCCAGTAGAAGGTTTCGATACGTTAACGTGTGAATGCTTCCAGTCCTGCTGAGATGCCCAGCAACAGTCGGTGACGCACACAAACTGAATTACCGTATTTTCCGCACTATAAGGTTCACTTAAAAGCCTTTAATTTCCCGAAAAAACGACAGTGCGCCGTACAATCCGGAGCGTGTTATATATGGATCAATTGGTTCTTACTGGTTGGACACGGTGATTATCGGGAGTCTGGCGCCGTCGGGCAGTCCTGTGTGGTCGGCGCCCCCGAGTCCCTGTGGCGGGTCAGAGCGGTGCAGTCTGGACCTGGTAATCTGGTCCTTTCACATGCATGACTTTATTGATCATTCTAGATCATCAAATCAGTTCCCTATATTAACATCTTAAGACGTTTCTATTTGTTCAGGCTTTTCCTTGAATTTCTCGAACTCCTGTGTTGTTCTCAGTATTATCTTTATCTTTAAAGATAATACTGATATTGTTTTGATTGTTTAAGCGCTTTGTGACTCTGGTCTGGAAAAGCGCTATATAAATAAATATTACTTACTTACTTACTTACTATATCCTGCTCCTCACTCGACAAAAATACGGAAAATCCCTCCCAACTGTCGCTGTTTGATCCAGGACTTCAGCCACTTGTTGAGTTGCTGGATCTGTTTCTCCACTATAGTCTTACTTCAACTGTAAAGTGTCTTGAGATACCTTTGTTATGATAAGACACTTTAAATATAAATTGAATTAAAAATGAATGCGTTTTTTCTTCAACGTTTTTCTTCCCCAACAAGAAGACGATGCCAGACGTTTCCTATTCCTGTCGTCATCCTTCGTATTTAATCTTTCGTCCAAAAGGTGAAAACACCGACCGTTCTCGACTGGTCTCGAAGCATTTCCGGTTTTCACTCCTTTGTGGCGTCGATTCAGATGAACGGCTGCAGCGCCACACGCTGTTTTGAGGGAGAATAACGTCTCGCACATGCGCAGAACTTTTGTCGACGCTCTTTTTTTCTCTCCCGACGGTCGCTTGTCTGATGTGCACCTTTACTCACAGTCCAAAGATAATGTGTATATAAAAGACACTTTGGTCGTTTTTAAGAAGCACATTTACAATGCAGAGTTCAATCTCAAGGCTGTCAGTCACGTAAACGTTTAACTGCAGTGTCTTCTATTCTATTCGCCTTATTATCCGGTGCACCCTACAGTGCGGAATGTACGGTTATGTATAGATTTCTGAATCGCACCTAAATGACACGCTGAGAAATCCTCTTGTCTACGGATGGACCATTACATTCAAGCACATCTCCAGCTGCTCCGCCTCGATGCTCGTGTCTAATGTTCTGTAAGTCCACCTTCTATAGTAGACGCTCCTCAGAGTTAAAACCTCCATCTTCACGGCGAGCGAACGACAGCTCGGCCGGAACCCTGTCGTCCGCCGGCGAGGAGAGGCTGCCTCGTGTCCCTCTTTAAAGCTCTGACTTCCTTCGTCACCTCGCGCTCCTGCTGGGCCTGTGGATCCGATGGAGAGGGTGAGCGGGTGTGTGATATCACACTTACTCTAAAGCTGTGGACAGTGTCCAACAACACCCGGCGTCTCATGTCGCCCGAGCACTCGTGGCAGGTGTGAGGGAAGGATTCAGGTCCCGAGATAGACGGGCGTCATGACACCCTGGCACCCATGTGGCAGTAAAACATCAAAACACTATAATTTTGTCTTAAAAACTACAATTATGCAGATGATTCTGAGGCTGCAAAATAGAAAGAAGCTCCATTGTCAGTGTTTTGGATTTGACAGTATTAAAAGCAGCAAACAATAAATAACGATTTTTAGACCTGATAATAAAGGTTGATAAAAAACATTTTGTAAATAACAAATAACCCAACAAAAAGACCAGAGGAGAAATAAAGAGAGCGAATTCAAGTGAATAATGTGCCTCACAATGACAGGAGCGTAAATTATTAAAATTATCCTTATTTAAACAATTTCCCGAAGGAGACTTCCTGAGGGATCAATAAAGTTTTACCTTACCTTATTACCTTATTAATATGCATTAAATAGAATATACATTTCATTGAAATTAGACCTATTTTGAGTGTTTCCTTACCTCCCTTCTGCCCACTTACAATACGCAAAAGGAGATTAAACCTCTCCATAGCTCCATTAGTCCATTAGCCCTTGTGTTCTAAACACATTAGTTTTCGGGCCTCTGGGTCAATGTGACCCGGATACAAGTTATTAAGAAGTATCCATCCATCTGTAAGGAAGACTTGCTGAGACACTTTTAAATAAAACTTCATAATGAGGATTTACTTGATGAACTTACTCAGTTTATGTACTTTAAGTACTGTTTTTTCAGTTTTTCAGTTTTGTTGTCGCAAAACACGATCCAGTCCCTTTACTGCGTCACCACGTCCTTGGATTTAGTGTGAGTGCCAGGATTTTTAAGATTCAAGAGTCTTCGTTGTGCAACATTTAAAAATGCACGAAATGTTGTAGATTTACAGCATCGGTACAGTTTACAAAGTTATGAAGAAATATAAGTATAAAATTAAATTTGAAGTGTAAGCCATAATCCCTTAAACTCTACCTCAAAACTAAGGAATGAGGGTTGTTTGGTGACTTAGAAATGGGACGCACCATAAAAGCATAAACGTCATCATTGGTCGTCCATAACCGTCAACAGGGTTCACCATCAACTTAAGCCAGGTAGCCCTGGTCTGTGCGTCCAGAAGGTCTCCAGTAGCACCAGAGGACCAGAGAGCCAGGATGCAGCCATTCAGGAGAAACTTGCAAGGACGTTAAACAGTTGAAATGAAGGCCAGGAGAAGGAATGTATCTGTTTATTTAGTCTTTAGAACACTTGAAAGAACTGGTAATCCCTGTTAACAAAAGTCTGCTTAATCTCTACATTGGCCAATGTTAGCCAATGGCACGTAATATTTGTGGTTGACGCTTTCCGAAATTTCGCAATATTTGATGACAGAGAGACTAAAAATACACTAAATAGTGAATACGCACAGAAAGATAGCCATATCGTGAGGGACACGATTTTTATAAATTTTCCTTAGAATATCAAGAAATGATTTGTTACCCTCTTTAAAAGTTCATTTTAAATCATTCATTCATTCAATATGCCGCTTCGTCCCTTATGGGGGGTCGTGGGGGTCTGGAGTCTATCCCAGTTTTATCGGGCGAGGGGCAGGGGACACCCTGGACAGGACACACAAAGACAGACAACCATTCACACACACACGACCATACCTGAGGTTTCCCAAAGTTACCAAAAAACCTCTGTATGTTTTTGGACTGTGGGAGGAAACCGGAGTGTCCTGAGTAAACCCATGCAACACAGGGAGAACATAGAAACTCCACACATAAGCTCACAAGTTTGCTGGCTCCCAACCTGGAAGCAAACCGGCAACCTACTAGCTGTCAGGCGATGATGCTAACAACTGCGCCGCCATGCGCCCCTCTTTAAAAGTTAATAATGTCATGTTATTAATGTCAGCTTTCAGGGTACAACCACCTGCCGATGATCAACCGGGACCCGTCGCCAGACTTGTTTACTTCCAATCAACCTAGAATTAAAAAGGGGTGGATTGTTTTCATCATTCATCCGCTCGTACTAGTCGATCGTCAATTAAAAAGTTAATTACGATAAGTGCACCTCGCTGGCCTCGCGTCTTTGTTACAAACACGTAATGGTTTCGCTTCGGCCGACGGACACAAATTAGCAGGCTGTGCCGAGACGATCATGATAAACCGCTGAACTCAAGTCTGCTTCGGCGTAAACAATTCTCTCTGGCTCTGGATGAGCGCCAGGAACCCATAAATCAGGGGCTAATCTTTAGCCGTTTTCAGCTTCTCTGGGGAGTCGGTCCCTTCGCGAGGTTGCGTTTTATTCAGAGGCGGATTCTCACGCTTCGTCGTGTTCGTGGAGGAAAAATGTTCCTGGTCAATAATTCATCGCTTCGATCTTCAGTGCAGGAAGAGAATGCTTTAATCACCGCTAACTAAAACTGAGTCTTGTCGTTTGTCCGATAAATCCTTATTTGCTCGTTCGCCGTCACAGTCGATGATTCATTAGGTGACACTTACGAAGCGGCTCGGAGCCACGATCTTGATGGTCCTTCTGTGAAGATACCGATCGATTTAGTGGAGGCTGATTCTGAAGCAACATTCCTGCACACAAACAACCTTTATTCCATTCTATGATGAAAAGACAAACAGTGAAGAACCAATCTTTCATCATTTCGGCCCTTTTTACCACGTTTTTTCTTCCAAGACGAATTCATTTAAGTCATTCTTGATACATTTTCTGACATGTTGACTCAGTAGAACTTGATCAATAATATTTAAACTATGCTCAGGTCTCTTAAATATATCTGAGCTCAGATTCATGAGATCCCTTTCGCTGAAGTTCAAAGCATCAACACACACCAGAAGACTTCGAAAAGACTAATGTTTAACGTTCTTAGTCCCAGACTTTAGTCGGACACTAAAGGTTTTACAAAGACTAAATCTTTGTAGGGTCACTGATTACAAGACTAAATTAATTCTAGTAATAGTTATTATTATTGTTGATTCATTCATTTTATGCGTCTCTTGTTCCCTTATGGGGGGTCGCAGGGGGTCTGGAGCATATCCAGGCTTCATCAGGCGAGGGGCAGGGGACACCCTGGACAGGACGCCAGTCTGTCTCAGGACACACAAAGACAGACAACCATTCACACACACACTCATACCTACAGACAATTTCTCCAAGTTCTCAATCAACCTCTGTATGTTTTTGGACTGTGGGAGGAAACCGGAGTGTCCGGAGTAAACCAATGCAACACGGGGAGAACAAACCAACTACACGACGATCACACTGACCACTGCGCCACTGTGATATTATTATTATTATCATTTAATAATAATTAAAATTAAACACAAGGCTGACATTTATTTTTTATTGTTTTCGTATAAATACTAATTTCAGAAATTAATGAATGAAAATATTATCGTAACAAAATATATCCCAGAGAGTCTGTAAGTGTCACATGACCAGCAAACCATCTTTTCATATGAAGTATTGAGTTATTTCTTTACCCAGTCAGGAAGATAAAAGAAGAAAGTGCCACAAAAAGAACAATTTGGTTTTTTTTATAATCGTATCTACATGTAAAAAATGGCAACGACGTGACAGAGGATTTATGACATGGCAGTATTCTGAGCCAGAAAAACACATTTTGACGACTCAAACACTTTAAAATGTCAAAACATGTTTCCAAAGAAGTGATTAAAGCTACAAGAAGTAGCTCAGCTCCAGTGACTCTCTAGTCTCGACTCCTAAGACCCAAGATCCCATCTGACGCTCCGGCGGCTCAGCTTCAGCACGAGGCAGAGAATATATTTGAATATTATCTGCGCGGAGAAGCTTTTGAGGTTTACTGCGAGTATCCCGGAGGTAGGAAACAATTTGTTGAGCGTCCAAAACAACATCTGCTACGACTGTTTCCCACACACACACACACACACACACACACACACACACACACACACACACACACACACACACACACACACACACACACACACACACACACACACACACACACACAAACACAAACACACACACACACAATTGATCGTTGTTTTTCTGAGATCTCTCTAACAAGAAGAGAAAGAAAAGAATGGAATTAATTAAAAAAGGATACTAGGAGGAGATATTCTCATAGAGCGGAGACTCTTTGTATTGGACGGCTCTCCTGCTCCAGATGTAATCCTGGCTGAAGAACCCGCAGGCTGTCGCTCACGGAGTCGTTCACCAGGTTATTCAAAAATCCTAAGATGAACACAAATGACAAGAGCAAGACGTCAGTGTTGAACCTCAGAATGATTCATTCCGATCATATAGTTTGAGTTTAAAAATAATTTTAAAAAACATTGAAAGTGTTCTTCCGGTGAACTGATTCATGTCGTCTCTCAAGGCTAATGCTCACCAGACGACTTTGAAAACTATTTGGAAAATAATCTAAAAGACTATCAGCTCAGAAGCAAAGACTAGTTTTTGACCTGTTTAGAGTTTAGATCAAAGACTGAACCTTGTAGGGTCAGATTACAAGAATACAACTACATTTATGCCTGAAAATAACACAAGAAAATAACACACATATAAAACTGCTTTGGATTGTCCAGAGCAGTCCAGAAATAATAATTAAAATAAAACATAATAATCTATTACGTATTGTTTTAATTAATACATTGAGTAATACATGAAAAAAAAAACAGACAGGTCTATTTTATTTTTCATTTTATTTATATATATATATATATATATATATATATATATATATATATATATATATATATATATATACGTATATATATATATATATATCGAAGAGCAGGGCTGCCACCATTTCTTCCTCCCTTTGGACAATAAATGTTCAAAAGTTTTTTTTATTTCAAAATAAAAAAACTTTTTATACTAATTATCAACACAAGAGAAATGTTAAAGTCAATTTTCTCTCTCTGTGTGGCCCTGTCAAATGCCTCAAGGACTAGTACTGGTCCCCGCCTGGTGGTTATGGACCACTGGATGTGTTATCTCTGGGTCAATGTGACCCGAAAACAAATGAGTTTGTGGTATCCCTTAGCTGTCTCTGGGTCAAGATGAACGACCTCCGCCACTGCATATGTATTTATTGAAGCCAGGGAGGTCATTCCTATTGACCCAGAGACAACACAAGGGATACCACAAACTCATTTGTTTTCAGGCCACCGTGTCACCTTGACCCTGAGATAAACCAAGGGATACCACAAACAAATCTGTTTCCAGGCCTTCGGGTCACCTTGACCCAGAGATACCAAAAACACATTTGTTTCCAGGCCTTCGGGTCACCTTGACCCAAATATAACAACAGGTTTAATTAATCCTTAAAATATTCGGCCAATCACAAAGAAGAAGCTCAGGGAAGTGAGTAAAAATAATGAGGGGAGGAAAATAAAAATAAATGTCAAGAACGGTCAAAGTATATTCATTTAAGTTTGGAATTCAGAACATTTCTGTAACTTGACTTCTAAGACAACATGTTATTATTTTAACTTGTTCGGCGCATAATAACAATAACGTAAAAACACGGCACAACGACGGGCCAAAAGTTTGGAGGAAAACAAAACAATGATGCAAAGACAAAGAGGGAAACACTTCAGCACATGGAGGTAAATAATGGCCGAGAATCACCACCTGTCGCCTGGAATTGTTCGCTGACTGATGTGTTCATTTCCTCCCTTGTTCTCGGCGATCAGAGCGAAGACCAGACTTCGTCGTTCTCCAGATTTACGATGACAAGGAGTGTGTATCTCCGTTTGTGTCTTTCTTTACTTTGGAGAAATGTTTGTGACATTCATCACTCTCTCTATCGACGTCTGTGAAGGTCTTTATTTGTGCAGTCAATTCCATTGTCGCCGTGTGAGATAGGACTTGCTAAGAGCTCTTTTACTGGGATTTGAGCATTTATTTCCTCCTCCTCACCTCGATTCCGTTGACGACTCTGGCAGACTGAGGCAACAACGGCGGCTCGGACCTGAGTACCAGCAGCTTGTTGGACTCTTTTGTCTTCTTGTAAAAAAGGTATTGTTTGAGTAAAAACTCTATTTTAAGTCTTCACAATTACACTCTGTGTTGTTGCCATTGATGCGAGACACACTGATAAATATTCAACATGCGCTTCTAGTCTCCAAAATATCACTTCGCACTTAAAGTGATGGTTCGCCCTCAGTTCTGACTTCACTCACTGTCTGCTCACGTCGACCAAGAGTCTCTGAAGTGGTCTTTTGTTCAGGTATTACCTCGAAACCCTCCATCATTTGTATTGAAAATATTGTAATCCATGCGTTTGTTTCTTCTCGTCTGGACTATTGTAACAGTTTGTTTTCATGTCTAACCAAGAAGGATGTGTCTCGCCTGCAGTTCATACAAAACTCTGCAGCCAGAATTCTGAGCTGCTCTAGTAGAAGAACTCACATTTCTCCTTCAAACTCTTCACTGGCTGCCAGTTTCTTTCAGGATCAACTTTAAAATTTAAAAACATCTGTGTTTGATGATCTACTGACTCCTTCAAGAAACATCTGTGTTTGATGATCTGCTGACTCCTTCAAGAAACATCTGTGTTTGATGATCTACTGACTCCTTCAAGAAACATCTGTGTTTGATGATCTACTGACTCCTTCAAGAAACATCTGTGTTTGATGATCTACTGACTCCTTCAAGAAACATCTGTGTTTGATGATCTACTGACTCCTTCAAGAAACATCTGTGTTTGATGATCTACTGACTCCTTCAAGAAACATCTGTGTTTGATGATCTACTGACTCCTTCAAGAAACATCTGTGTTTGATGATCTACTGACTCCTTCAAGAAACATCTGTGTTTGATGATCTACTGACTCCTTCAAGAAACATGTGTGTTTGATGATCTACTGACTCCTTCAAGAAACATCTGTGTTTGATGATCTACTGACTCCTTCAAGAAACATCTGTGTTTGATGATCTACTGACTCCTTCAAGAAACATCTGTGTTTGATGATCTACTGACTCCTTCAAGAAACATCTGTGTTTGATGATCTACTGACTCCTTCAAGAAACATCTGTGTTTGATGATCTACTGACTCCTTCAAGAAACATCTGTGTTTGATGATCTACTGACTCCTTCAAGAAACATCAGTGTTTGATGATCTACTGACTCCTTCAAGAAACATCTGTGTTTGATGATCTACTGACTCCTTCAAGAAACATCTCAAGACACTTTTATTTGTTCAGGCTTTACCTTGATTTTATGGAACTCCTGTGTTGTTCTCAGTATTATCTTGACCTTTAAAGTATATATTTTATTGAGTATTGTTTTGATTGTTTAAGTTATTTGTGACCAAACTGCTCCCTCACAACATTAAAAAAAAATGGAATCCTAAACTTGTGTCTCGTCTCGATTTCTACTCCTATCCGGGTTGGGGTCGCGGAGGCAGCAGCTTCAGCAGGGAGGCCCAGCCTTTCCTCGCCCAAGTGACATCATCCGACTCTTCATCGAAGACCCCAAGGTGTTCCCAGACCAGCCTAGAGACGTAGTCTGTCCGGCGTATTCTGGGTCTACCACGTGGTCTCCTACCGGTCGGGACATGAACACCTGATCAGATGTTCACCTCAACAGACTCCTCTCAACGCAAGGAGCAGCGGTTCTGCTCCGAGCCTCTTCCTGATGACCTTGCTTCTCACCCGATCTCTGAGAGATCCCAGTCGGCCTGCAGAGAAAACTCATTTTGTCCTCTGGTGTTGACCAAAGGTGAGGGTAGGGACGTAAATCGACCAGTATAAAGAGAGCTTTGTCTTATGGCTTAGCTCTCTTTTCACTACCACAGATCGTGCATTCTTCCCTCACTCGTAAACAAGACCCCCAAAAATACTTCAACTCCTCAACTTGGGGCGGACTCCGGGGCCGGCCTTTGGCCTCATCAGACCGATGTGGTTTCCACCGAGTGAGAAGCTGCAGAGATGAGGATCAGCACCTCCAAATCCGAGTCCATGGTTCTCAGTCGGAACAAGGTGGGTAAACGTGTGTCATTCCTGGTTGAAATCTGTTTTTTTTAGTAACAGGCAGAAGTGTTTCCTGTCTGAGTAGCATGTTAGCCTTTTAGCTTCTGCTACAAACAATCGTAAAAATATATATTTATTTAGTTTTTTCAGGAACAATTCCTCATGTCGAGGCTTCAATACAAGAGGGAGGTTACAGACGAGCAGTATTTGGATGTTTTTAAGTGTCTTTTTGGACGAAGAAGGACAAAGAAAAGTGGGCGATGTTCATATATTTCTGCCTATGAATTGAGCTCTTCTAAGGATCATTTCAGAAGCAAGTGCTTGAGTGAAGAAAATGCTCAAGTCTTTACCTCAAATGACACATTCTTTAACACCTAAAAATAACAGATTACTCTGAAAATAATCCCAAACTTTAGTCGAGGGTGAGTAGAAAATGAGAGAAGTTTGAACTTTGGATGAACCATCACTTGAAGAGTGAACATGTTGACAAAACAGAGGCAAGAAAGTTTTTATGAGAAAACTAACATCAGTTGGGATTTTAAATACAAATAAGTGCTGAAAAATTGAACGTGCGAAGCGGATTAATGATTCCTTCCACCCCCCGCCCCCCCGCCCTCTTGATTGACATATGCCACGCAGCTGGAATTAATCCATCAATCAACTTCTTAAAAGCCTCTCACTTCACCTTCATTCCTGTGTATTTCCTGTTGCTTGTGCCACTTTTTTTTAGCTGTAGATCAGTTTTCTTTTTGTTTAGTTTTGAATTTGAGTCAAATCTTCGTTGTTGCTTTACTCCTGGTTCTGCTGATGCCTTCAGTTCTTTGTGTTCTTTGTCCAGTATTTTTTAAATGAATCATAAAATCTGTTCTTTAGCCACAACACTCCAGATTTCCCAGCATTCAGTAGATTCCAGTGACAATTGAGATGTTGCTGCCTTTCTATCTGTCTGTCTGTCTGTCTGTCTGTCTGTCTGTCTGTCTTCTGATTCTGTACCAGAGGTTATTAATAAATTCCATTGCCATATTAATTCATTTTTATGCTTTTGTTTTCCTGAGCTGTTCCTTCATTGTTGTTTTTTTTCAGTCCACATTCTGTTTTCATTTTGTTCATCAGTTTCTTCCTCCAAACAATAGACAACAAAAGAGGCATCGCTGCCAGAATGAGCCAGATGATGGTTCGCATTAGTGGGTTTTTTTGTGAGGGAAACTCGCTGCTGATGTCAAAGCGAGTGACGCCAGAATTGGTGCCGTGGAAGTGAAGTCTGAAGTAGAAGCTGAGTCACAGTCATCAGGCTTCTGCTCCACAGTAGGAATCCACATCTAATGGAATTCAGTCAAATCAATCTCAGAGACCAGACTTTCTCGATATGCCGATGACGCCAACAAACCTGGTTTGTTTAGGTTAGGTTAGGTAAGGTAGAACTTGTTTTTTTTTCCAAATTATCAACAGCAAATACAGCAATTTTTCATAAAAAAAATAATCAAAATAAAATAAGAACAAGAACAAAGAGAAATAAAGAGAAAGAACAAGATGATACAATCTAAGTCTAAAGATAAAGAACATAGATCAAAGAAAAATAACAAAGAAAAAGGATACAAAGACTAACATAGAATAGAATGTAAAGATACTTTCACTCCACTCCTGCCCCCGAACTCAGAATTGTACAATTTAATAGCCCGAGGGATGAATGAGTCCTTGAGTCTATTAGTGTTGCATCATGGGAGGAGCATTCATGCACTCATTCTGCTTCTCTGCTCACTGATGACAGTGTTCAGAGGATGATGTCATCATCATGATGGACAGTAGTTTGTTCAATGATCTCCTCTCAGCAACTTTCCATCCTTTTAAAGTCCAGAACATTTAAAATGTGAACGATTGGCTCGTACACGTGAGGTACGTTAATACTCAGCATGATTCTGCAGAACCGAGTATTGAAAAATGCTTTGTCAGTCGGTGCCAAGTTCTGTTACTCACCTGTGATGAAACCTTGATAATGTGTAGATTTTTATGAAGAAAAACTGAAAAGACAGTGACCATCGGATTACTTGGTGACTCGTAAGGAAATGTTCGTTTACACTGGAAGTACTTTTTCTGTAAGAAAACCTCTTGGTATGGACATTTGCCAAAGTTTAAAATGTTACTTGAGATTTGTATCATGTGGATTTTTCTTTTTGTCATAATTGATTTTTTAAAATTTGGTTTTGAAGAGCATCGTCCAGGAACCAGTAACAAAGTGAAGGTTTCTACATTACACAACGCATTGTGGTTTTCTGTGGAATGTTCTGTGTCATCGGCACTTTTTGTGACCCGTTTTTTCTAGTGGACAGTGAGATCCCAATCTCCAGCCGTGCCCTTGCCTCCTAAAAAAGTGATTGCCTTTATGTTGTGTATTTGGAATGAAAGACAGATTGACTTTTCCACGGATTCTATGAACTATTTCTGCTCCTGGGTCTGTTTGCTCAGCCGTGACACACAAAAGAAAACACTGCGTTACACACACTAATGGTGAACAATTCTGTCCACAAGCAAGATTTCCAAGAGAAAATTGCCTCGATTCACAAACATTGCTTCACAGTCCACAATGTATGTACACGCTGAACACAATTTGATGACAATGACCTTTCCATTATTTCCTCACAAAACTAATTCCCATGAGCAAACAACCACGTTCATCTCCACACACACACCATGAACAACACAACACACCCTATGTTACAGGAGCAGCACATGTTTATAAGATATCAGACAAACATAGACTCACGTGGATGACAATAACTGTTTTCTATGAGCTTACATTTTGATTTCTTAACTTCAAATGTTTCTTAAAATTGCAAATACCAAGTCATTAATAAGATTTTCTTTTACTTTTTATTCCTTATCGAAGCTCACAGGGAGTGGAGCCTATCCCAGCTACTCGGGGCGAGAGGTTGGGGACACCCTGAACAGGGCAGCAGCTGAAAAAAACGACACATTCTTACACCTTTCGAACACTGTACTGTAGAGCACTGATCCGAAAGTTGTGTGTTCTTGGATCGTCGGGAGGAACCAGAGTGTCCAGAGTAAACCTGGGAACCACAGTTTATGAAGTAAGTAAGTAAGTAATATTTATTTATATAGCGCTTTTCGAGACCAGGGTCACAAAGCGCTTTAACAATCAAAACAATACTCAATAAAGTACATACTTTAAAGATCAAGATAATACTGAGAACAACACAGGAGTTCAAGAAATTCAAGGAAAAGCCTGAACAAATAGAAACGTCTTAAGATGTTTCTTAAAAGGAGTCAGTAGATCCATCAAGCGCAAAGAGAGAGAAGATCGTTCCAAAGCTTAGGAGCAACAGCCTGAAAAGATTTCTCTCCTCTGGTCCTGAGTCGTGTGCGTGGAACCATCAGTAGATTCTGATCCACAGACCTCAGAGCCCGAGCTGGGGTGTAAGGCTGGATGTTGGCGTTTGCTCAGACGACACCGTGAGTCTTCAATGTGAAGGTGGTAATAATGGTTAGGTTTCCTATGATTCATATTTTACTTAACAATAAATGATGTCTCTGTTAATAATTATTAAGGTTTTTCTTTAAACCTTTAACTTTATTAACACAAACAGCGGTAAATGGTTTAAGATGAAAAAAGTTGCTTCAATAGAAAAACATTTAATAAAAGCAAAAGATTGTAAGCAGTTGCTTCAATCAAAAACGTTTTATTCATGAATTGAAAAGTTTCAAGAAAACTACCTTCATATGAAATAACAACAGTCCGGTGAGAGGCTCCGACAGCATGGAATTCTGAAGGTACTCGCAGACTCTCAGATGTATATAGACCTTGACCGTCGTGTACTGTGGGAAGAAAGCAATGTAACACCAAGAACTCTCCACACTTCTGTTTGAAATGAAGATTTTTTTTTTACATGTTCCTTTGTTGCATAGAAGTATGGATATGACGCTTTATCAACCTTGAATTCTTTCTCTCACACCAGTCGTTTAGACCTTCTAGACCTGCACATGTCACTTGGTTTTCATCAGAGATGTATGAAGACCATCGAAGCTCCGTCAAACTTTGAATCATAACTCCGTGAGAATTCGACTCAGCTTCCCTAGATACTTGATTGAAGAGACAATGAATCTTCTTCCTGTTGGTTGTGAAACAAGATGTTCAAATGTTCAACCTGGTCATTCGTGGACATCAGGGACCAAAACCCTTCAAGAGTCGAGGTCCCGACCAAACAAAACGCTCAAAATGTCTGTAGCAGAAAAGTGAGTCTGATTGTAAGTAAGTAAGTAATTCATATTTATAGAGCGCTTTTCTAGACCAGGGTCACAAGGCGCTTAAACAATCAAAACAAAACTCCAAAAAAGATATACTAAAAAGATAAAGATAACACCGAGAATTTGTGACGTTGTCCTTATCTTATCTTAAAAGGTGACCGGTGATCATTTTTCATTGTTTGCCAAGAAAGTATATGTATTATTATATAGTATTATATACACATAAAAACTAGTGTCCATGCAAGCACTCATGAATTCATGTGTGGTTATAATGGTTTATTGTTTTAGGAATCTGTAGGAAAATAGAGAATGTTACGAGCGTCCAGACAATATCGTCTTGACCGCGACTCTCTCTAGACCATGAAGCTCTTTTTCCGTGTTTGGTTTTGTTTTCTGAAGCACGAAATCTATCTGTCAATGTTGGTTGCACATCACTTCATCAGGTTCTCCATCTGTGAGATGATCTTCGCTCTGCCTCCAGCGACTTGAGTCTGGTCTGTTGCTTTTATTGCAAAGGAACGACGGTATAAATATGTCTGAGGAGAGATCTGTCCATAGGTCTATGTAACAGTAGCATGTTGCTAAACACTCAAACAATGAGGTAAAGATGTTCAAGCAGCTACAGAGGAAAGTCTAAAATAATCCATGACAATAACATCCCTGCAATTATTATGAATTGAATTTGAACACAAACCATTCCAAGGTGAGGTAATACTTGATTGATACTCGATGCGTGAAGCTCGTGTTCTCATTACTGAACGATCACCGTCGTTGTAAAGTGTGAGTCTCTGTTCCCGGAGACATGGTTTCACTGCTGACACTTTTGATGAACAAAACAAGCAGCGTAAAGATGTCATAACTTTATTTCCATGAGTATGATTTCTTTAACCTACTGAGAAACCTGGGTGTTGTATTTGATAAAGACATGTATCTTGTTCATCACTGCAAAAAAACTGACCAAAAACTCTTTCCTTCAACTGAGAAAAATCTCTAAATTTAGGAAAATGTTGTCACAACATGATCTGGAATTTATAATCTGTGCATTTGTTTCTTCTCGTTTAGACTATTGTAACAGTTTATTCTAAACAAGAAGGATGTGTGTCGCCTGCAGTTCATACTAAACTCTGCAGCCAGAATTCTGAGCCGCTCTAGTAGAAGAACTCACATTTCTCCTTCAAACTCTACACTGGCTGTTGGTTTCTTTCAGGATCAATTTTAAAATTCTGGTTCTGACTTTAAGATCTATTCACGGATTATAATCTATTTTTTTAAGATCTATGGACAAACATTTTTGTTCATTTTAATGTAGCCACTGGGGTCCGCCAATGTTCCCCCTATTAACTCTCTCGCTTTGTCAGTGTTCTAGTGTCGCTCTCGGGCTTATATTTACCAATTTCATACTCTTGTTTGTTTTTTAATGATAATAAACGTCGGTACTTTGTGCCTGAATCCAGCCAATCACAGAAGACACAGCGCAATATTAACCAATCAGAGGAAACATAAGGAAATTCTTGTCGTCTCTATGTTTTTTTTAAATTTGAAAATCTTTTCTTGATAATAATGTCATTCATATGTGACTTTGCTTATATATTCTCCGCCGCGCTGGTTTACATCCGTGGTTCTACTTGTTACCATCAACCTCGGAGCCGGTGGCAGCAGGAGTCTGGTTCTGCTTGGGGTTTCTGCCTGTTAAAAGAAAGCTTTTCCTCGCCATTGCCTGTCATTCTGATTCGCTTGGACCCGTTTTTTTTTCTCTTATCTTCTAAGGCAGACCTGGGCAAAGTGCGGCCCGGGGGCCACATGCGGCCCTTTGACTGTATTTATGCGGCCCTTGTATTATAAAGTGATTTTTGTATTAATTATTCATTTACAACACTTATTTACCTTTTTGTGTATACTTTTTTGAGTATATATTAATCCCTCAAAATATTTAAAGTAAGTTGAAGAAATGTTTTGAAAAAAACTCATACAAGAATAAAATTGCAGCTTATTAAGCTTAATAAATGTCACGGCCTAATGACGCCTGTCCTTTAATTGCCCCCCCGTTCTAAGGTGTAGTTTGATATAATTTCAAATCAAGTTGAACGTAAGCCTTCTGGACCTTCTGTTCACGTCAAGCTCGTCTCAGAAACGTCAGCAGGATCCGCGGAACACAAACTCTTGTAAACTTCTTGTTCAGACACAAGTGTGTTGATCCTAGGGGTGAGAGGTCACGAACCCACTGGTGTCGTTACGTCCAAGACTGAGTCATACCTGCTTCTGTGTCAGCAGATAAGAATCCAAAGCCACATAGTTCTGCTCTGACTTCAGATCTATTCATATCTGGAGACTGTGGTGGCGTCAGAGTCGGAGTAAAGGCAGAGCTCTGTGTCGCTGATAACAGCGAGGTCCTGGTCGTGATTCGTGATACCGGCACTTTTCCCACAAGCCTCCGAGCCGGAGTGTATCTCCGCTGCCTTCCAGCTCCCTCTCAGAACCAGGAGGGAACATCTGAGCTGCGACAGGAACGTTCTGCCTCCACCACCGTGTGCCTCAGTGTTCTGGTGTGTGATGGAGTCGCTGCAGAGCCGCCACTCAAGTCCAGCCTCATGGGAACGCCTGTCGGGTCTCAGCTCTGGCCAAACTCTTGACCCGCCGAGTGTTTGGACAAAGCCGAGCGTTCCCTGCGGCGCTGAAACTCTAGAGCGAACACAAACATGTCTCCAGCAGCAGAGGTCACTTTTGCAATCATTATTTCCTTCGCATATTTTCCTGCACTTCATCATCGCAGACGCACAGAGAATCAACTTTAGCACTCGGAACTATTACTATCATCAACATTTTAAATCTCATTGATTCAACAAGTGAGTCATTGTAGATAAATGATATTATATTATAGTATATAAATATCGATTATATTATATTAACTTTTATTTATCTTGATTTTATTAACACATTTACAGACATCAAAATGATTAAGAAATATATATTTTCCGAGGGATAACCATGGCTTCTGTGCAGTAAAGCAACAAATGACACATGACCTTGTTTTGAACTTATTACTCGTTCGTCTGTGTCTATAAAGTTTGTCTGAAATCTGCGCAAACGAGAGGTTACGAGAGTGGAGTCCTTTAAGACATAATAATGGCTTCAATCCTCCTCCAGCCAGCTGTAATCACGCCGGCTTTGTTTATACAACAAGTCCCTTGGAGGTAGAGGCTTCATTAGCGACCCAGTATGACAAACCTCCAAGATTGACCAATCACAGCAGAGTGGGTGTGGTTATGGTGAACAAGATTTCACGTCCAGAACAACAGTGTTTTCTGTGGGCGGAGCTTAAGATCATTTTCTAATGTCAATATATTAATGAAAAGAGAGTTTTGACTGATGATACAATAGAGTCACACATCACAACAACACACACACTGATGATAAAATAGAGTCACACATCACAACACACACACACACACTGATGATACAATAGAGTCACACATCACAACACACACACACACTGATGATACAATAGAGCACACATACAACATCACACAACTGATGATACAAAGAGTCACAAACAACACACACACACACTGATGATACAATAGAGTCACACATCACAACAACACACACACACACTGATGATACAATAGAGTCACACATCACAACACACACACACACACAAGATGATACAATAGAGTCACACATCACAACACACACACACACACTGATGATACAATAGAGTCACACATCACAACAACACACACACACACTGATGATACAATAGAGTCACACATCACAACAACACACACACACTGATGATACAATAGAGTCACACATCACAACACACACACACACTGATGATACAATAGAGTCACACATCACAACAACACACACACACTGATGATACAATAGAGTCACACATCACAACACACACACACACTGATGATACAATAGAGTCACACATCACAACACACACACACACTGATGATACAATAGAGTCACACATCACAACAACACACACACACACTGATGATACAATAGAGTCACACATCACAACAACACACACACACACTGATGATACAATAGAGTCACACATCACAACACACACACACACACTGATGATACAATAGAGTCACACATCACAAACACACACACACACTGATGATACAATAGAGTCACACATCACAACAACACACACACACACTGATGATACAATAGAGTCACACATCACAACAACACACACACACTGATGATACAATAGAGTCACACATCACAACAACACACACACACACTGATGATACAATAGAGTCACACATCACAACACACACACACACACTGATGATACAATAGAGTCACACATCACAAACACACACACACACACTGATGATACAATAGAGTCACACATCACAACAACACACACACACACTGATGATACAATAGAGTCACACATCACAACAACACACACACACTGATGATACAATAGAGTCACACATCACAACAACACACACACACTGATGATACAATAGAGTCACACATCACAACAACACACACACACTGATGATACAATAGAGTCACACATCACAACAACACACACTTAAATCCACACATTAGTCTTAAAGCATCTCTCCTGGTTCATTATCTTCTTACAACATGACAAACAAATGTTTTATTTACAGATACTTTCCCTTTCTATGGCTTCTTTCCTGCAGTCCAGCGACTAATTTATTCATGGTCAGACCTTCCATCACTGATCTGATCCAGACTTAAACCCCAGCTCGGGCTCTGAGGTCCGTGGATTTGAATCTACTTATGGACCAGAGGAGAGAAATCCTTCCAGGCTGTTGCTTCTGTGCTGTTGGCAGCAGGAAAAGTATTAAATTATTGTGTTGTAAAAAGCAAACATGAATTATTTTACTCCATCCGAGGTCAGATTTGATCCCAATAGTTACTTAAATAAGCAGTTTTTGTTCATGAAAACGCTGTCGTGTCATTGTTTTGTCATCATGGCGCTCGTGTCGCTCGACTCTTAAACGAGCGCCGTGAAGCTGATGGACTTTCATTTGGCTCATCGATCGCTCGCCAGGCTGTTAACAACACAAGCTCTCAACAGTGGCCTCACCCAGCGAGGAGATGCTGTGTGACACAAACGAATTAGACTGACGAGAAGGATCCCTGGAGACGAGATGTTTGCTGTGTTTGAAAGAGTCGGGGAAGGGATGGGTCGCAGAAACTCAGTCGTGATCTAGAAATGTCAGAGGAGGAATAGAAAGGATCTGTTGAAGGACGTGGGTTTGTTTCTGAAGGTAATAGCAGGTGAACACATAAGTAGTCAAAATAATGAGTCAAAAATAATGATGAGAAAATGTTTTACCACCAATTTCTCTGAGTTAAAAATACATATTATCATATGTAAAGTAGTCCCTCACCTCACCCAACCCATCTTATCTATGGTGCCACCAAAATAGTGATTTCCCATGATGCCTTTCTACACGCTGCTCTATTTAGTGGAGACTGATTGGTCGCAAAAATACTTTTTTAAATTCTACACTTATGTTGCTTCTGTTCTGTAACCAAAGTCATCAACAGATGTGGTCGGTTGGCTGGGCGGCAAAGCCTTAGGGAAGCTGTTTGGGTGACCGTTACTGAGAGGTTTGTCGAGAGGGACGACACCTCGTATACAATGTTGATGGTTCTGAATTTAACTAAATGTTGTTAAGTACATTTGAATTACAAGTACAAGTACAAGTACAATTAAAAGTGAAAGGCAGAGGAAGAGGAAGATCCTTCCAAAGCTTAGGAGCAACAGTCTGGAAGGATTTCTCTCCTCTGGTCGACGTTCAGGAACCATCAGTAGATTCTGATCCACAGACCTCAGAGCCCGAGCTGGGGTGTAAGTCTGGATCAGATCCCTGATGGAAGGTCTGACCATGAATAGATCTGAAAGTAAGAACCAGAATTTTAAAATGATCCTGAAAGAAACTGGCAGCCAGTGAAGAGTTTGAAGGAGAAATGTGAGTTCTTCTACTAGAGCAGCTCAGACAACTGCAGGTGAGACAGATCCTTCTTGTTAAGACATGAAAACAAACTGTTACAATAGTCCAGACGAGAAGATACAAACACATGGATAATAAGATCCAGATCATGATTTGACAACATTTTCCTAAGTTTAGAGATTTTTCTCAGTTGAAACCGTTTCTGGTCAGTTTTCTTCAGTGTTGAACAAGAAACATGTATTTATCAAATACAACACCCAGGTCTCTCAGGCTCAGTTTGACAGACTGATCTAAGTCACCCAAGTACTGACTCAACCCTGGAATCTTATCATCAACAATCACCAGAGTTTCAGTTTTGTCCACATTTAGCTGTAAAGTATTTTCACTCATTGTTTGATTTCTAGCAAACAGTTGACTAAGCTGTTCAAAGCTGGTTCAAAAGAGCAGTAGAGCTGGATGTCATCAGCAAAAATGTGGTGAGAAACATCAGGAAATCTCTGAATGATTTTACCGAGGGGAATCAAAAACAGAAAAATAACAAAGGACCCAAACACCAAGCCTTGAGGGACCCCACACAACAAATCTGATCAATCGGACCCTATTTGATTGGCAGATACACTGAGATTGCGTCCAGAAAGGTACGACGAGAACCACCGTGATTCGTGTTCCATCATCCAGGAGAGGCTCAGAGTAGAAGCACATCCTCACTGAAAGTGGTCGACTGAGTTCTCTCCATTAGATGCCCAGATGGTTTCTGGGTAATCGTTGCATCAGTGGCCACAGATGGATGGAATGTTTCTGATCATATTAATAATAATAATAATAATAATAATTCTCAAACATGCTGCAGCTATTTAAGAATAAAGTGTTCAAAAGTGTTCTAATAAGTTGATCTGCTCAAGGACACGCTCAAGACGGCAGAAATGAAACCATCTCGCTCGACCTTCCCTTTGACGTGAGTTCAGACGAGACGAGAGTTCAAATTCAATTTTCATTAATCCTCGCTCTCGGTGCAGGAAAGTGACCCCCGTCTCTTTTGATTTACACTCGAGCCTCATCACAGGAAAGAACTTGAGCGACGCCCTGGTGTGTTCAGAGCTGCATCTTTAATGTGTCAGAGTCTGGTTCATGCAGGGAATGATGCTGAAGGAAGGTGTCGGAAAAAAGGAGTCGAAACCATGACCCGGTTTTCATCCAGTGGCAGTGACATGATCTTAGAAACCTTAGGATAAGAGCTGCTACGTTTTCTAACTGGAAGATTGATTGTCAGATTGTCTGTTCATTCTCCAGGAGGTCAATCTTTCTTGAACATTTCTGTGTTTGTTCTTTGGCATCAAGTTACTTATCTTCAGTTTTACTCTTCGTCTGCGGTTAGTTGTTGAGATCCATGATCTGTTGAGTGTTGTTGTTCCCTCCAGGGAACGAAGAGCACTTGGACTGAAACCCATTAGGTTTTCTGACGACTCAACTCATCTCTGGGAGAAGAACGAATGTCCTGTTGTCGCCAACAAGACTGTTTAAATAAAGCTCGATGGAAAAAATGTATCTTCGCCACAGTGTGTTTGCTGTGAACAAACAGTAATAACATTAAAAATAAAAGTGTCATGTGACTCACAGTCTTGTCGGAACCGAGACTAAGTTGGTGGAAAAATAAAACTTTCACAACAAAGACGTGTGCGTCACAGAAACAGACGCTTTTAATGATTTTATCGACAAAAGCTCAAGTGTCCTCTGAGAGTGTTATAAGTGTTGTTTGTGTGTGTGTATGTGTGTGTCGCTCTCAAGATCCAACTTTTACAAGATGATTCCATCAAGTCGAGCTCGAGCTTGTCATGTGACAGACGAGCGAGTTGTGTGGGTGTGTGTGCGCTGTGTGTGTGTGTGTGTGTGTGTGGGGGGGGGGGGGGGGGTGAGGGGGGGGGGGGGGGGGGGGGGGGGGGGGGGGGGGGGGGGGGGGGGGGGGGGGGGGGGGGGGGGGGGGGGGGGGGGGGGGGGGGGGGGGGGGGGGGGGGGGGGGGGGGGGGGGGGGGGGGGGGGGGGGGGGGGGGGGGGGGGGGGGGGGGGGGGGGGGGGGGGGGGGGGGGGGGGGGGGGGGGGGGGGGGGGGGGGGGGGGGGGGGGGGGGGGGGGGGGGGGGGGGGGGGGGGGGGGGGGGGGGGGGGGGGGGGGGGGGGGGGGGGGGGGGGGGGGGGGGGGGGGGGGGGGGGGGGGGGGGGGGGGGGGGGGGGGGGGGGGGGGGGGGGGGGGGGGGGGGGGGGGGGGGGGGGGGGGGGGGGGGGGGGGGGGGGGGGCGGGGGGGGGGCTTTTGGGGGGGGGGGGGGGGGGGGCCGCCGGCGGGGGGGGGGGGTTCCCCAAAAAATTGGGGGCTTTCCAGAACCCACAATTTCCAAAAATATCCCCACAAAACACCCCCGAATTTTCTTTTTGACAGACGAGCGAGGTGAGGGGGTCAGACCATAGACGGGCAGGGGTCAGGGGGTCAGACGATAGACGGGCAGGGGTCAGGGAGCGTCTCCGTGGTAACAATGCGCGGCAGTGTGAAGAGCCGGACAACTGATTCCCTTCGACGGTTCTTTGAACAACCAGACGTGGACTGATAGACCAGCTCTGACGCCCACAACACTCACTTGTTCTTCACTGTGACACGATCCTGGTCCTGACACTGGAGCAGGATCTTCACGACCTCTTGCTTCTTCTTGGAACATCACAGGGTCACAGAAGCACTTCCACTATTTATCGGTGAAGTAGAATTAAAAAGCTATGTGACGTATATCATTGAATAACAAACCCCCAACGACAGGAGGCATGAGATGTTGGTTCATATCAAGGAGCTGTGTTGGTTCCATCGTGAGCGCCGCCCGAGGCGTCCAACCTTCAGTGTTTACTCTCCCGGCTGGTGAGCTGGTCGACTGGAGTGATCCGCCAGATGCTCAAGATCAGAGTAGATGGATGTCCAGGGTGTCCCCCGCCATTAAAATGAATTTGTCCAAGGTGTGGCGCCACAGTCTCCGTCTCAACCTTCGAGGAGATTGTTGCACAAAGTGTCAACTTTGTGTCAAATGTCTTGAGAAGATTTCATTAAAATGTAGCCACGACGACATTTGTCTTTTTCGACTAAATGATTAAAGAAAATAGTTTTTGTTATTATCGAACATAGAAAATCAACTGTCAGCTCTGCAAACAAAGAAGCAGAGAAACAAACGTTGTGTATCATCGGTTCCAAGTGTGTATTTATTTCCCGGTGACGACGAGAATAAAACACTCAGATTCCTGTGAGGGAGGAGAGCGATCGAGACTTTATACTCTTAGATCAACAGCAGGAGCAACACAACATCCGCCCGCAGGCCTGACATCATCAAATAATAACACAACATTAACACACATTTGAGGTTTGTATGCTTCTGTTTAAATCATCGTTTATAGTCATCGTTTTTTTTAAATGGTGCAACTTGTTGCAACTTGTTCTTTCTCTTTATGTCCTTGTTCTTATTTTATTTTATTTATTTTTTTATAAAAAAAATTGCTGTATGTATTGGCTATTGGAAAAAACAATTTCAATCAATAAAGTTTTACCTTACCTTACCTTAACTTTCGTTCATGAGTATCAACCAGGAAGTAGGTCTTCAGTACTGCACTTCTCCACCAGTCACTCACTGATGTGAAAACTTTGTGTTACATTGTGTTTTTGTTTTTGTACTGTGTAGTCTTAGCACATGGTGTGTCACGCAGCCAGCATCTAGTGCTCACTCCCCCATGGCAAAATATCCCACCACAGGCACCCCTGCTGTGTGGAAGCCTGGGACAAACCTATGGTGTCCGGACAGACTCTAGTCCAGGACCAGAGTCTGGACTGTTAACAGGTTTAGAGATGATGGTTTCATCAGCATAAAAGTGTGTGTCTGTGTGTGTGTGTAGGTTGTGATTGGGTTAAAGTGATGGTTGCCCCAAAATTCCAACTTCACTCATTTTCTACTCCCCCTCGTGTTGACTAAGAGTTGGGATTTCAGAGTAATCTGTTCTTTTTAGAGTTAAAGAGAAAAATGTTTTGTTCATTTTAATGTAGCGACTGGAGCTCAGTTGTCTTCGGCCAAAAAGACACTTAAAAACATCACAATACCTCCGTACTGCTCGTGGGTAACGTCTCTCTTGTACTGAAGCCTCGACAAGAAGAATTTGTTCAGAAAATAATTAAATCAAATCTATATTTTAAGATTGTTTGTTGCATTTTTTTTCTATAAGTCAAAAAGAAACAGATTACTCTGGAAATAATCCCAACCCTTGATCGACATGGAGTGAGTAGAAACTGAGAGAATGTATTTCACTTTAAATAGTAAATGTATCTTTGTTTTGTTAGTTTTTCCTAAAACCTGCACAGTATTTCCGGAACTAAATATTGCCTCATGGGAAAAGTAATTTGTTGATGTTCGCTCAAATGATCTGGTCTCATGTTCACACGCCCACGGAGCTAATTTAACGCTTTTAATCACAAACTATAATAAAATGAAACAGAATTTGTGGAATGGAGAGTAATACATTACAATACACTTGCCTCTCAGTCCAGGGGGGGCGGGGGCGCCGCCCCCCCCACCGATTTGGCTGTTATCTTTTTATATTTTTTTTATTTTATTTATTTATATATTTTTATTTCAGGGCGCTGGAAAAAATGCCAGGATGATATTCACACGTCATAGTAAACCTTGTACCTACATATCAGGTCAGTTAGCTCAATTGGAAGCACACTACACTTTTTTGTAAGATGAAGTATGTTAAGTATTAGGTAGTTTTTTTTGTTTTTTTCTCTTTGCAGTGTATCTATGCGTGTTTGCTATAATTTGGTAGAAAGTACCTCTGATGCAGAGGTTGTTGTGTATGATGTATGTTACAGTATAATTTAAAAAAAAACATTTTTTATCTAAACAAGGAGCATAATTAACATTTACTATCCATTGTTAACTCAAAGTGACAAGATTAAAGGGTTGTTTTCTACATCTAATATAAAGGTTAGGCAGGAATATCTACTGTTGCCACGTTACCATCTTAGAAGAGAACCAAGACCCAAGAAACATTAACACAAAGTTACTTTTAGCCTTTAATTTACACTCATTTTAAAAGGCAAAACTTCAGAATGGAATCTAGAAAATATAAATATCCAAACAGAGAAATGCGAAGACTGGACACTAGCCAAATAAAAAACTGCACAAAACAAAAATGAGCTGACAACATCCAAAATCAGACTAAATGCCAAAGTCCAAAAAGATTAGAATGAACCTGATCAGGAGAGTCAATAATCTTGGGGATTCTTCTGGGTTTCTTCGGAAGACACCACTCCATCATCACCACTCCATCATCACCACTCCATCCTTTTAGTCCTCGAACCGTTACAGAAGCACAAGGTCTTCCTGTAGCTCGTTGAATTTTTGATTCCAGGAAAAACACTTGAGTAGGTTTGACTTCAGATCATCTATCAGGCTCATCGCACCTGTCACACCTTTTGTCACAGCGAGTAAAGATCACATGATCGTGGAAAAAAATGACTCTCAGGCCTCAACATGTCTGCGACTCTTAAAGTGATAGTTCACCTAGAATTCAAATGTCAAGCATTTTCTACTCATTTTTAGAGTAATCTGTGTCTTTTTGGAGTAACAGAGTCACGGCGGCGACGGGAGCAAGACAAACCTACTGCTCGTCTGCAACGTCGGAAAACCACAAACAAGATCAATGTTCCGTAAAAAAGATCAAACGAGTTTATATTTCAAGCAGTCTGTAAGAAAATGAGAGGGAAATGAAATGAAAAATCACTTTGAGAATAGTCTACAAATGAACTGATATCATTCTAAGAAGTCCAACATTATCTTTTCACTGGTATCTATGTGTTGTTCCTTCCTCTGCCGACCTGATGCTGAGACGCTGCTCACATCTCAGGCGTCCTTCAAACTCATTAGTCTCATTAAATACATCAAAGAGCTTTAAAATCCTGCACACAACAGACTTGATGATGTCGAAACGAAAAGCACCAAACTGTAAATAAACAAGTGAATGAAGGAACACTAATTATTACACAAACGAGTGAAGGTCAAAGAAAAGCAGATAGCAGCGCTACCACGACAACAGAAGCAAAGATAATATTTCACTGTCAATTGAACATATTTTCACATTCCATTCAGATAATAATTGGCCACCGAAGTTCTGGTTTCAATCGGTGAACTTTTTATGCAGACATTACATCGAGCTGCAGTAGCCATCAAGTGGGTCGCCTCACATTTGGTTGCAATCAGAATACAATCCAGCAATCCTGGATCATCAAAGTCGCAGTTTTAAGTCCCAGATTGCAGATCCAACGAATATTTTTGCGATCCATAATTCGTGTGTAAACAAGAAGGATGTGTCTCGCCTGAAGTTGATACAAAACTCTGCAGCCAGAATTCTGAGCCGCTCTAGTAGAAGAACTCACATTTCTCCTTCAAACTCTTCACTGGCTGACAGTTTCTTTCAGGATCATTTTAAAATTCTGGTTCTTACTTTCAGATCTATTCATGGTCAGACCTTCCATCAGTGATCTGATCCAGACTTACACCCCAGCTCGGGCTCTGAGGTCTGTGGATCAGAATCTACTGATGGTTCCTGAACTTCAGGACCAGAGGAGAGAAATCCTACCAGACTGTTGCTCCTAAGCTTTGGAACGATCTCTGTGTTTGATGATCTACTGACTCCTTCAAGAAACATCTCTGTGTTTGATGATCTACTGACTCCTTCAAGAAACATCTGTGTTTGATGATCTACTGACTCCTTCAAGAAACATCTGTGTTTGATGATCTACTGACTCCTTCAAGAAACATCTGTGTTTGATGATCTACTGACTCCTTCAAGAAACATCTGTGTTTAATGATCTACTGATGACTCCTTCAAGAAACATCTGTGTTTGATGATCTACTGACTCCTTCAAGAAACATCTGTGTTTGATGATCTACTGACTCCTTCAAGAAACATCTGTGTTTGATGATCTACTGACTCCTTCAAGAAACATCTGTGTTTGATGATCTACTGACTCCTTCAAGAAACATCTGTGTTTGATGATCTACTGACTCCTTCAAGAAACATCTGTGTTTGATGATCTACTGACTCCTTCAAGAAACATCTGTGTTTGATGATCTACTGACTCCTTCAAGAAACATCTGTGTTTGATGATCTACTGACTCCTTCAAGAAACATCTGTGTTTGATGATCTACTGACTCCTTCAAGAAACATCTGTAGAATTTTTTTTTCATGTTTTTTCTTAATTATCTTGTTGCTGTGTTTGTCTTTATGTTGTCTTGACTTTTTAAAGTATATATTTTAACTGTGTATTGTTTTGATTGTTTAAGTGCCTTGTGACCCTGGTCTAAAAAGATCTTTACAAATAATTACTTACTAACTTACTTACATTGGTCAATTCTATAACAAGTGTTCTTCTTTCAAAGCTAGATCTTTATAAACACGGGACAGTGTAGTATCAATAAAGTCGTGTTACATATTGAAAAAATAGAATCAAACAGACAACAATATTTCACATAATATGATTTATTTAATTATAATAGTTTGATTCTTTAAGTAAAGTAAATAGAATCCAAAATAACAACGAATACTTACACGGTAACATCTCAAGAAGTGAGTGGATTGGATTTCAGGGTGTTTTATCTCACGCTGAGTCGTCCCATCAGGAGACTCTCACCGATTGACAGGCGTGATGCTGAGATCACTGTCTTTATTGGACAGAAACCCCATGAGGCCGACCAGATATTGGGTGAGAGAATCAAGAGTATGAGTAAGTGTCATCTGAGAGATGCTGGAAGGAAAGAAGAGAAAACCAGTGAGATCTAAAAAAAGGACCTTGAGGTCATGAGTCAGATGTTTTGTCATCTATCGTCTGTTCAATTAACAAGAGATGAAACGCATGATTCACTAAAACCATGAACTTCAACTGAACATGGAATTTTCTCACATGAAGAATATTCTTCAGAAAGAGTTTAGCACCGAATGCCTGGTCTGGATCTCACTCTCAAGTCCAGCAGACCAACGTCACGGGTCACACTCACAGCTCTGAAGAAGTGTTGAAGCGATGGCCGCTCGTGTTGCCAAGCAACTGCGAAGGAATGAAAAACCTAAGGGTAGAAGTGGTTTAGAACAACTTTGAAATGATTCCGTCAAATTGCATATTTAAAGGTCCACGTATCAATATGAACTTGATTGGTCTTCAGCCAACCATCTGGTGGACCACATACCATGAGTACGACACGTGTCGTCTGGACCGATGAAGGCACCAAATACTGAAGCCAACCGACAGGATGATGATGCGAGCACCAGACGCACATTCAAGGGATTTAAGGGACACAAAGGGCTGGATTCTTTTAGCAGTCCAAGTCTCTCCTGGTCTTAGTCCGGACACGAGCTGCAGATGAAGGAGCTGAAGATTCTGAGAGACTTCTTAGAACATCCTGATAGAAGAGAGTTACAATAGTCTGGAGGTTACAAAAGCATGGATGAGTTTCTCAGCAGCATCTAAAGGAAGGAAGTGCCTGATTTTTGAGATGTTACGAAGGTGGAAGTAGACAGTCTTTGAGATTTATTTTATGTGTGAGTTAAATGATGAAGTCCTTATCAAAGCAGACACCATTTTGAAAAGATGATTAGTCAGTGATTGTCTGAAATGTTGTGGACCAACTAGAAGAACCTTAGTTTTCTCCAAGTTCAGTAAAAGGAAAATTTGGGTCGTCCAGGACTTGATATCTGATCATGTTCTATATTCTAATGTCAATATTTCAATGACAAGAGAGTTTTGTACAAACAGACACACACTGAAGATACAACAACATCACTTTAATACACACTTAAATTTAACACATTAGTTGAACTTTAAAGTAATTATTGATTGTGAAAAGATTGTGTTGATGTCGACAAAGAACTACAAGAAAACAGATGGAGCTGGTTGTTTATGTATAATATAAATATATATAAATACTTGAGTAGTTATATAACGACCGACACAAACCACTAGATAAACAGCTAGACTTTTGTTTCTTCACACTGTGTGTAGCACTTCTGAGGACCATCCTCCACGGTGGTCGTCCGTCTGCGGCGTCTATTGACACTGAGGTCCTCGCTAATCTAGTTAGATCTGGAAGCTGACCTGTTGACCTGCTGGTTCACGGGAGTCTGGGAGAGGATTTGCTTTTGTTTCTGTGAAGTGACTTCACTTTTCTATTAAGAACACTCGAGACATTCTTCTGGCAGCATCTGCGTCAGTTAAGAATTCTGAAGCACTTCTTGTTTATTAAGATGCTTAAAAAATTAAAAATAGAAAGTATATACAAATCTTTGGTATCCACTGTACGTGAGACTATTTATCTGAAACATAATTGAAGGTTTTACTTAGGAAACGATTGTTTAATACTGTGTCACACAAGACAAAAACAAATGGTTTCAATTTCCAACCTCTTGATGGTCACTGGGGGTGAAGGGCTGTCATTTGAAGAACCCCACAATCTCCTCCGTCTTTCTGGTGTTTAGTATCAGCTGCTTATCTTCTCCCTCTGTTTGCCATCTTTCCTCCTCTGGTTGACGAACATCTGAAGATAGAAAGTTCCAAATCTGAGCCTCAACTCTACGTAAGTCAATAAACATCGACTCAGATGGAAAATAACTTTAAACACAAGCGGACAGTTAGCTAGTCAGACAAACAAACACACACACACACACACACACACACACACACACACACACACACACACACACACACACACACACACCCCAATAACCAGTGATACACAGACGCTCACAGGAACACTGAGTCTCTGCCACTTGCTTAAAAAAAAGTGTTGTTCAATACAATAACAGATGAGAAAGTCTGAGGAGTTCTAGTTTATTATTATTCTATATTCTATTCTATCTAGTACTTTATTTGTCATCTTCTCTCTCCAGATATTTTATGATCCACGACTAACTTGTCTCGACAAATGTGTCACCATGTTGTCGAACACAAATCAACAACACAATAGAGTGATTGTAAGCTTGTGTGACGAGCGGATGTCAACACACACGAGAATAGATGGTAGTGATGTGTTGATGAAGCTTCATGAAGCCTCATATTCAGAGCCCACTAGGTGTCGCTCAAACCAACAGCGCCACCTACTAGCCTTGAAACATATGACACTGTTTCATGAAGCTTCGTCACTACTTATGGATTGTGGCAGGTGGAGAAGGTCGGCTCACTCCTTTCTCCACGGCTCGACTATTTCAAGTTGTTGTCAATAATTAAGTTGAAAAAAGGTTAAATGTGTTGATGAAGCTTCATGAAATTCCACATTTATTTTTTTACAGTCCACTAGATGTCGCTCCCTCCTCTATAATCAATTGTTTAAACGTATATTCTATGGAAACCTGAAGGGCGCCACCTACTGCCCTCTTAACATAGGACACTGTTTCATGAAGCTTCATCAATACATCACTAATAGCAGGTGTATCATGACCATTAGTGGTCATACAGTTCTATATATTGCATAGTAAGTAAGTAAGTAATTTTTATTTGTATAGCGCTTTTTCAGACCAGGGTCACAAAGCGCTTAAACAATCAAAACAATATTCAATGAAGTATATATTTTAAAGATCAAGATAAAACTGATAACACAACAGGACATTTTAAATCAAACCTGAAGATTGATTTGTCAATTAAAAAATGAAAGAACCAGCAAATTAAATAGTTTATTATTAAGTCACAGGTCTGCTATGCATTTATTTCCACTCGAGCCAAACGCCATCTCTTACATTAAAACATCATAAACACATCAGGTATCAAAGCAGACACATTACACTTTTTTTCTTCTAAACATCTTTTCATTTTCCAGCCGACAGGTTCCAGTCTTTCCATGAGTCCGACGCGTCGCACTGACGTGGTTCAATTACCTGTGAACATCTCATGGTCTGCTGTCGTTTACAACGGGGTCTTCAGAAAGATGGAATAGAACGTGTTCTAAACATTCCCGGAGCGGAGAGTGTTGCTGGAATAACTCGGTGCTGAGACATCAAACGCCGGCCAGGATGAAACAGAAGGACGGATCAAAGCTTAACAAACAAGCAGCAGGTCGTTCTGCTGAGATGACGCATCGTGGACCAGCTGATCTCGGGGGACACGTAGTACTGTGAACGCAGTATTTGTACTATCATGTCAATATTCGACAGAACTCAAATACTTGCTTTAACTTCGCATCAGATTTGTAACTGCGAAGAAATCTTATTAGGCATTTATTTCTCTTTTAAAGATCAGACGAAGCTTCATGAAACAGTGTCATAATTTTCGAGGTCAGTAGGGGGCGCCCTCAGTTTTAATAGTGATGTGAGGTTGAAATAGAAAAGATGTTAGCAGAGATTATAGCAGTGGCTATAGCTAGAAATATCTGAATTACTTGACTTATTTTTAATTATAATATTTATAAATGTATTTGTCTGTATTTGCTGATGCTTCGGGCTGGTGGTCCGGGCTGGTGGTCCGGGCTGGTGGTCCGGGCTGGTGGTCCGGGCTGGTGGCGGGGCTGGTGGTCCGGGCTGGTGGTCCGGGCTGGTGGTCCGGGCTCCACTCTTGTTTGTCGGTTAATATAATCTCGATGTGACGCAGCTGTTGTGGTTGTATCTCCGTGTTTTGTTTTTCGTCTTTACTAACTTTCCATGCAAGAAAAGGTTGTATTGTTGCCACGGAAACCACACAGCCTCGTAGTCGAAGTGATATTTTCAGTGATACGTAGATGTTCATTTGATAACGCTCTAAACGTAACATGATCTATAACAGTGATCTACGTGGTGTATAAAGAACCTTAAAGTAGTTACTGACACTAGGATTCATTCAAACGAGCGCCACTGAAGGCCTATGTGTGAAATGCACGGCCCGCCACTGGATCATAGAAAGTGACATCTAGTGGACTCTAGAGGGCAGTAGGTGGCGCCCTCAGTTTAAAAACGATGTGAGATTTAATAAAATAGATGTTCAAAGTAATAGATTGTAGAGCAGAGAGTGACATCTAGTGGAGTTTGTAAATAATGAAGCTTTATTAATTCATCGCTACTGTTACTTTAGCAGTCAGTCGTGGCTCTTTTAACATGTTGATCGGCAGACATCGATGTTTCTATCATGGTGACTGAAGGTGAAGGAAATGTATTGAAAGTAAAAATTTAGTAAAAATAGATAAAGATTTTTAGGTGTTAGGTGATGTGTTGATGAAGCTTCATGAAGCCTGATTTTCAGCCTCCACTAGATGTCACTCTCTTCTCTACATCTATTGGGTTGAACACCTTCTGAGCGCCTGAAAATATGACCAAGTATCATGAAGCTTCATCGAAACATCGCTTCTGGTCATGACTCTGGAACTGGATGATGACAAACCTCACAAGAACTATAAAGACAAGTAACAGAAAGAACGACTTGAAGCCAAACCCAAGGTTGCCTAAACAAGTAGTGAAGCGTCAGTACACACTGGTGAAGCTTCATGAAACAGTGTCATTATCTTCAGAGTCCACTAGATGGCGTCTCTGCACTATTTGTTTTTAACAAGTGTTCTAATGAAACATCATTTTTAAACTGATGGCGCCACCTACTGACCTCTGAACAACATGACACTGTTTCATGAAGCTTCAGTACACACTGGTGAATCTTCATGAAACAGTTGCTGTGTCTCAAATCGCATACTAGTGTACTCAAAGTTAGTATTTTTAGTGCGTTAGTGCGTCTCAATTCTTAGTATGCGAAATTGCGAGTATTTATCGATGGACACTAACCACACTAAAGCCGCCATCTTAGTGACGTTTTAAACGGAAGTTACGTCATATATATAAATGCATATATATTCATATACTTACAGTTGTATTTTCAGCAGCAGTAGGAGGATAAACAAGTCTTCACTGCTGATACCAGCTTAAATATCTCGCTATTATTTAGATTCTCATATTTTTTCTTTATTTCTTCTTCCAAACTTGCAAAACGTGCTGCCAGCAGGTGTCGCTAGCGTTCAAACAGCTGGTTGCAACCATCGTTAAATAGTAGTAGAAGAAGAAGCTGTCGCGTCATTTCCTGTTAGTGTTGGCAGCAAGGTTTTTTTTTGGGAAAAACTTTTGGGGGGGTATTTTTTACTAGTTAGTACGTACACTATCCTGATGATACTAACTTCTAGTATACTAAGAGAAGTATGTGATTTGAGACATACTATCTGTGGAGGATTAGTTACTAGTTAGTACGTACACTATCCTGATGATACTAACTTCTAGTATACTAAGAGAATATGTTTTGAACTATCTGTGGAGGATTAGTTATAGTTAGTACGTACACTAAACTGATGCATACTAACTTCTAGTATACTAAGAGTAGTATGTGATTTGAGACATACTATCTGCGGAGAATTTGCGTACTAGTTAGTATGTACACTATCCTGATGCATACTAACTTCTAGTATACTAAGAGAAGTATGCGATTTGAGACACAGGGTGTGTCATATTTTTTTAGCGCTCTGTAGGGGGCGCCCTCAGTTTAAAGTTACTATAGCAGACAGTGACATCTAGTGGACTCTGAAAATAAGGCTTCATGAAGCTTCATCGACTCATCACTCACAACATCAGTAGGAGAATGTTCAGGGTTTAAATGTTTATGGTTGTATGAACTTATATTTTCATCAGTTTTCCTAAACGCAGATCAACTTGGAATAAGCATGTTTTTATCTATGAAAACCTGGTTGTAAAAATCTTGTTCCTCGGACAGAATCTTAATGCAAGCGTGTATTTAGAGTTCAGCACCAGAACCCGACATGTCTCGTGTCTCAGCATAAATGTCCACAGAAAGGAGCTTCGAGTGCGTCTGGGCAGGAAGTGCATGAATAGCTGCTGAAGAGAAGCTGCGTCGATAGTAAGTGACACGAGTCTGAAGAGTGTGATGTTTATTTATTTATTTATTTATGTGTGTTGACCCGTTTCTGTGGCAACACAAGCACGTGTGCGACGCTTAGGATTCCACGGCTTCAGCGATCAAACACAGGAAGTGTGGAAGGACTTGTAATTTGTTGATGGATTGAGTTTCCTTTTTCCTTGTTTTTCTTTGAACAATCCTTGAGGCATCAAGCAGGTGGAGAATGATGATGGACTCATTTGTCATCCGCTGGTTTCCACGGTAACAGCAGGTGCGCAGACACAACATCTCTTTCTCATTTACTTCTGTGGCGATCCTGCGTGAATAAATTGGTTTTGATGGAGACGTTTTTGTTCTTTGTTTGTTCGCGTCATTTCTCGATCGATTAACACGGATCTCGTTTTGTCGAGTCATTTCTTCCCGGACAAATGTATTTTGCTTTTTCAAGTGATTTTAAAAACCTTATTTCTGGTCTGTGGCTCATCATGATGCAGGCAGAGAGACTATTGAGGGCGTTTCAATTTACGGAAATTTCCCTCGATGTCAATCAATGATGGACCGACTATTAAAAATATATAAAAGCACTTTATTTAAAATGATTTTGAGAAATTATATGATGAAAAGTACTATCATTTCTAGACAAAAGAGCGCAGATTAAAATAAAATTCCTGGGTCTGTATCGTCACCAAAAAGCATTTGAAAATGGGAAATTAAATGTTGACACTCTGGCATAAGAACATTACAGAAGTGCACTAGTGCATGAGGAACACGGCAGTAAAACGGCTAAATAAAAAAAACAAAAAAACATCCAGGTGCAGCTGTCGAGTTCTGGCTACTTTTTAATCTCCTCTGAAAGCTTTAGTCGTCTATTTGAATTACGCATCTCTTGATAAAATCGGTTCAGTGTGGCATCTCTTGATAAAATTTTCCTGTTTCAACTAACAATCCATCCATCCATCCATCCATCCATCCATCCATCCATCCATCCATCCATCCATCCATCCATCCATCCATCCATCCATCCATCCATCCATCCATCCATCCATCCATCCATCCATCCATCCATCCATCCATCCATCCATCCATTCATTCATTCATCCATCCATCCATCCATGAATTCCATCCCCCTCCGGGACAAATAAAGGATTTCTGATTCTGATCCATCTAACATCCACCCATCCCTTTATTCATCCATCCATCCATCCATCCTTCCATTCAATAATTAATTATTCTATCATGAATTCATCCATCCATCCCTTCTTCCATACATCCATCATTTCATTAATCCATCCTTAACTCCATCCATCCATCCATCCATCCATCCATCCATCCATCCATCCATCCATCCATCCATCCATCCATCCATCCATCCATCCATCCATCCATCCATCCATCCATCCATCCATCCATCCATCCTTCCATTCAATAATTATTTCTTCTATAATGAATTCATCCATCCTTCCATCATCCTCCATCCATCCATCATTTCATCCATCCATCCCTTAATTCCATCCATCCACCCACCCATCCTTCCATTCAACAATCCATTATTTTATCATCAATCCATCCATCCATCCATCCATCCATCCATCCATCATTTCATCCATCCATCCTTAACCATCCATCCATCCATCCATCCATCCATCCATCCATCCATCCATCCATCCATCCATCCATCCATCCATCCATCCATCCATCCATCCATCCATCCATCCATCCATCCATCCATCCATCCATCCATCCATCCATCCATCTTCTCAGAATTGGGTCACAGGCCACACACATTGCTCTCCTATCAAATGTGAAACAAGTGATAAACAAAGCGCCTACTCTGTGTCTAGGAGGATATTCTAGATCTTTCCAGCCGCCCACAAAACATAACCACTATAATCCAACCATCCCACTGACGGTCTGACAAGAAGGTGGACAACGGACCACCGGATATTTGCGAAGGAGTCTAGTGAGGGGGGAGTGTATCACGTGAGGACCCTCACGGAGGTCGAGGCATTAAATCCTGCTTGAAATTGGCCCAGAATGAGGTGAACCCTGCGCCCCCATATCTCATCTACTTCCTCTCAGGCTGTTATGACAATATGAGTCACAATCCCAGAGACTCTCTGATCCACCTGGTTGGTGATTGTAGCCCCCCTAAACTAGACCACATCAGGAAACCATTGACCAAATGAGGGGGGCTTTGTAATTGCCCGGAGCCACAATCCCTTTAATTAAAGCTGGGACCAGATAACAGGTCCGAGTCGCAACTTGAGTCTAGTCCAGTGTAAACACTCCGAGGTGAGTCACCAGGACCCGGAGCTCTGCAGGGACCAGTTTTCTCACGAGGGAGTGGTTGATATCAAAATGTCCCTCACTGCTCCTACAAATACCAGGAGGTCAGAACAGGCCTGCCCCAGAAGCATTCTCACGCTCCTTCCCCAAAATGCGACAGGAAATGGGGTTTAAAGCCGTGAAGCGAGGGCTCGGCCTCCGCGGGTGAGTCGGATGAAAGCGCCATATATGTCTCCCCCCGTCACGGCAGAGCTGCTGTTTCTCAAAACAAAGTTTATTTTAAGAGTTCTACTTGGATCCATTGCGCCATAAATACCATAAAAACATAATAAACAGATCAGGCGTCACACATTTATTCAACACATTGGGATGATAACACTTAAGGGGGCACAGGGTGAGGCATGGGTTAGTGACGACCCTTTAAATCCTCCGTCGACTATGGAAGTAGGTCGTAGAGTTGTCGACACCTGCGTCATTTGTCACTGAACTTAAGTTTGTTGAGTTTTCAACACATTTCTGTGCCTGACAGCAGCTTTTCACATTCTTGTTTGGGCAAAAATATGTTATTTTAACCGTGTATTGTTATTGTTTGTTAAAGCACTTTGTGACCCTGGTCTAGAAAGATCTGTACAAATAACCTTAACTTACTGATCTGATACTTCTGATCACGCCTGCCCCCTGCAGGTCACATGTATGAATATATCAAGAATTAGCTACAATAGTTAACGTTTTTTATACTTTAGACATTGTGAAATAGACTAAAACATGTGGAATAAGGGTAAACCAACGGGGGTCCCAAACCTCTTTTGCACAGAGGACCAGTTTAATGTCAGCAATATATTCAAGGACTGACAGAGAAAACCAGTAAAAAAAAAAACATTTAAGTGTGTTTCGCTCATTTGCACAAGTTTACAGATTCGTTTTTTTTTTTAGTAAATATGACATAAAGTTCACGGAATAATGTTACTTGAGAGAAAAGCGAAACATGGAGACAGTAATAATCAATAGAACAGACATGATTGAATCACATTATACTTTTGTGCGGCCCCGGTAACAGATGCCTCCTGGACGGGTACTTGTGTAAATATATTGGAGCTAATAGTAATTCTAAATCTTAAATATTTCTCATGAATCGGTTGAAGCTTTTCTGTGACAGAAGTGCTTTTACTTAGTACTGACTTCAGAGTCAAATCCCAGCAGAGGAAGATGTCGACCTCACTTGTGAAGTTTCATCCAGAAATGGACGTTAAAACGCCTTGTTTGTGTGTTAGAAATACTTCAATGACCTGAAGTTGACATCTGAACTAAAGTCATCTCTAAGGTTGGATTGTTGTCGGCGCATGAATCCTCAGGTCGGTGTTTTTATCTGGAGGATCAGGGGATGTTCTCACACGAGCTGCTTTTCATCGGATTCAACCGTTTTTGTCGTCCCTGCAGTTCTGAACGAACCTTAAATCTTCAACTGTTTACTTGTTTCATCTGAAGGCGTCTGACTCTCTTCCTACTGAACTTAATATGTTCCTTTTTTTGTCAGAACAAGCTTCTTTTCATTTAGGAGAAGAGAAAGTTCAAACATTTTCACCAAAACCTCTTCATTTCTCGCTCTGATGATGAAGAAATCATCATTTCTATGAGCCTCGAGGCAGAGATCATGTCATAAACACACATTTTGTAGAGCGTTTAAGAACATTCTGTTCCACTAGACGAGTTATATTTAATATGTTCAACATTCATTTATGTTGTACTTCAAAGAAGAGTTAAGATGATGGGAAAATGAAAAATTATTACTGTGTATAGATTAAAAAAAGCAGCACTATGTAACATTTTATTGTGATTATTATCTTCTCCCGTGAGGTTTCATTTATATCACTGGAAACAATCTCTCAAATCTCTCATGCTGTTGCTTTAAGGAACCAGAGACAAACTAAATAAGGTATTTTTTCAAGTCATAGTAAACAAGTGTTGTAATAATAATAAGCTATTATTGTGGAGCTTATTGTTTATTTTTTCAGTTCATGCCTTTAAAATAGTATCAAAATAAACAATGGAGAAACTATTGTTATCCACATGAGACCGTAGATCAGAATCATGAAGATCAACGTCCCATCACTGGTTAAGTACTGGTTGATTGTGACAGAAGTGACAGTAACTTGTCTCGTAGGACGCTTTGAAAGCGTCAGACCCTGAGGTATTGAACTACAGACCCTGAACTCACGTAACAGCGTCTCTCTCAGAGATGTACGTGTGAAACGGCGTTTTATCAGACACGTGAGTGTTGACCGCGTGACCGAAGTTAACGTCAGGAATGCAGCGTCTGTTTTGTTTTTCCCGGCAGCCTCGGGTCCTTGAACATGACGTGAGGTTAAAGTAGAAAAGCTGTTCGGAACGAAAGGTTATCGCAATAAAAGGCAGCGTTTCATGAAGCTTCATCCACGCAAACCGGTCAGTGATCAGTGAGAGATTCTACTCCACAGAACCACAAGAGGGAGTAAGTTTTTTCAGGATCAAACATGTTTTTCTCGTGTTTGTGAGGCTTAGACTTCATGTCATAATGAAGGCTGGTGGGCCAAATATGGCCTTCAGACTCATTTAATGCGGCCCACATGAGATTTTCGCACCTACTCTTCGTAAGAAAGATGCCATTTTATATTAATTTAAAGTGCATAAAAAATGACATCCACTAAGAATAGAAATAATTTATAGACATATACTGTATAAATACATTTAATTTGGAAGATTGTATAGAAATTAAACAACCGTGTATATTGTAACTTTTTAATTTTTTAAAGCTGCTATTAAAAGTACTGTTGTATTGTACTTTTGACTGTATGAATATGGAATTCATTTGCATAAAAATCTACTTAAACAACACGTTGCTCTCATAACCTCTCAAGGTCGAGAGGAATCTTCATCTTATCGCAGCATCAGTTCGTGTCTGAAGTTTATTCAGGAGATCGATGTGTGCAACGACCTAAAAATAGAGGCGTCCATACGTCACGTCCTTCCTCGGATGTTTGGATCAAAGATCTCCCACGACACACCAGCGGGTCACACAGTCTCAGAGCTGAAGCTGGGAGAGCAGGAAGAGATGGAGGAGGAAGGAGAGCAGGAAGAGATGGAGGAGGAGGAAGGAGAGCAGGAAGAGATGGAGGAGGAAGGAAAGAAAGAAGAGATGAAGGAGGCAGGAGAGCAGGAAGAGATGGAGGAGGAGGAGGAAGAGATGAGGAGAAAGCAGGAAGGAGAGGAGGAAGGAGGAGGAAGGAGAGCAGGAAGAGATGGAGGAGGAAGGAAAAGAAAGAAGAAAGATGGAGGAGAGGAGGCAGGAGAGCAGGAGAGAGATGAAGAAGGAAGGAGAGCAGGAAGAGATGGAGGAGGAAGGAGAGCAGGAAGAGATAGAGATGAAGGAGGAAGGAAAGAAAGAAGAGAGATGAAGGAGGAAGGAGAGCAGGAAGAGATGGAAGAGAAAGGAGAGGAAGAGATGGAGGAGGAAGGAAAGAAAGAAGAGATGAAGGAGGCAGGAGAGCAGGAAGAGATGAAGGAGGAAGGAGAGCAGGAAGAGATGGAGGAGGAAGGAGAGGAAGAAGAGATGAAGAAGGAAGGAGAGCAGGAATAGATGGAGGAGGAGGAAGGAGAGCAGGAAGAGATGGAGGAGGAAGGAAAGAAAGAAGAGATGAAGGAGGCAGGAGAGCAGGAAGAGATGAAGGAGGAAGGAGAGCAGGAAGAGATGGAGGAGGAGGAAGGAGAGAAGAGATGGAGAGAGGAAGGAGAAAGAAGAGATGAAGGACAGGAAGAAAGAGATGAAGGAGAGAAGCGGAAGAGATGAAGGACAGGAGAGCAGGAAGAGATGAAGAAGGAAGGAGGGCAGGAAGAGATGGAGAAGGAAGGAGAGCAGGAAGAGATGGAGGAGGAAGGAGAGAAAGAAGAGATGAAGAAGGCAGGAGAGCAGGAAGAGATGAAGGAGGAAGGAGAGCAGGAAGAGATGAAGAAGGAAGGAGAGAAAGAAGAGATGAAGGAGGAAGGAGAGAAAGAAGAGATGAAGAAGGAAGGAGAGAAAGAAGAGATGAAGGAGGCAGGAGAGCAGGAAGAGATGAAGGAGGAAGGAGAGCAGGAAGAGATGAAGGAGGCAGGAGAGCAGGACGACTTAGAGTCTCACTCAGTAACAGGAAGAAGGGGAGAGAAGATGAGAAAATTGCTCAATCTCCTCGTCATCCTTCCCACTCTTGACCTCATCTGCACTCCAAGCCAGTTCCCTCGCTGCGAGGGTCCTTCCAGGGTCTATTAATATCTGAGTGGGAAACAGTTGCTGTCAGCGAAGGAAAACTGAGGCTGATGAGAATGTTTGGTTCCCAGCGGAGTCTCAAGAGCAGGACAAGCTGAACAGTTTCTTCTTGGGAAAATATTATGTTGGGGTTTCCTTGAGAAGTGACTCGCGCCACGTCACTCTTCCGGCGGGTCCAGAGAGTCCGGCACCGGATCCCTTACGAACGTCGACCCCTCGCCTCAGAGAACTGGTTCACTTCCCACACACTCGCGGGTCGTTCCAGACTGACCGAGACAGAATAGAATAGAATAGAATAGAATAGAAGGCTTTATTCATCCCAGAAGACACTCTTCACAACAGCGCAGTTGGAAGAAAAAAAGTGCAAGGAGAAAGATCCGTCTCCTCGAGGACGGCACTAAATGCATCAAGAAACTGAAAGCTGATCGGACCAAAAGTAAATCCTGGGAAGGGTTTCCAGATCCAGGTCCAAAAGCTGCAAAAAAAACTTGCCAAACACAATGAATGTGTGGTCCGGGGGCCACATGGGGTGTTGACAGTATTCTTGCGGCCCTAATGAGGTTAAAATCTTAAACTGAGCTTAATGGCTAAAAAAAGGGAACTATTATTACTTGTTACTTTAAGGTCAACTAAGGTGAAAATCCAACTCTCCTGACGTGTTTGAAAAGTTGAAGTCTTTCTCTCCAAGATGCAAGTTCCTCATCATGACCATGATTTGAACTTCTTACTTTATAATGTTGCTTCCGGGATTGATGATGTGCAGTGACACACCTTGATGTTTGTCCAATCACAGCAGAGTGGGTGTGGTTATGGTCAACAAGATTTCATCTCCAGAAAAACAATGTTTTCAATGAAAAGAGAGTTTTGCACAAACACTCACTGATGATACAATAGAGTCACAGATCTATATTTCTATGGACAGAAATGCTACTTAAAGTGAGGGATCAATAAAGTTTTACCTTACCTTACCTTACCTAATGTGCTGATTTAAGTGTCTCTTAAATTGACCTCCATTATACTCAGCAGTATCTTTCTTCTGGACAAAACTCTCATTCAATGAAGATATTTACATTAGAAAATACGTGTTTTTTTTCCAGAGAAGAAGTTTCATCCAAGCAGCCACGCCCACTCTGCTCTGATTGGTCATAAAAACACGAGTTGCATTCAAGGACTCACGTAAATTTCAAACTCAGCCCAGAAACTCCAGTTTAATACATTAAAAACCAATAATAAAAATAAGGTTTGCTGCTTTGTACACATTACAAAAACACCTAAAGGCAGAAGTAACTCTCACCATGATTACATAAATATTTATGTTGTTTCACGATTAACATGTAGGAACTGATTTAGTGCTTCTAGGGGAGGAAACCTGCACCAGAGTGATGTCACAATGTATCATTTAAACCGTGATCTCGTTTGGCGAGAGTTCATATCAAGGTGTGTTTTCAGTTTTACAGTTTCAGATCCGTCAAATTATTAACCGCACTCAGGTCCATGGACAGAGACTGGGTTCTAGGCTTAGACACACAATCTTCAGTTTCATTTGTATATTCATGAGGCACCAAATGAAACTGTCGTGGCATGAAAGGTCACGTCAACCACGCAGATTGAGACGTAACAACAAGAACCTGTGAGCCATCAGAACAGTCCCCGGAGCCATCGGTGGCTTTTGTTGTCAGTTATGCTTCTTGTGCTTTCATTAGCGCGACTCATCAGGAGCTAAACATGGACTGGTGTGATTGCTGTGACTGATGAGGGAGGGAAGACCTGTGGACGCTCGGGTTGAGCGTTGATCTCGGACGCTAATGAATGTAGATGCGTCTCGTTGCCGACTCGGAATGAAGTGAGAGCAGATGTTTCTCTTCCAGCCAGGAGCCTCACAGCTGGCACCGGCACCGGCATCATGTTCCCACTGATTTGTTGTCAAGTGGGATTATCTCCTCTCTCCCTCCTGGCTCCACGCTTGCTGTCCGGCTTGTTTTTCACTCCGTCTTAATTGGAAATGCAAAGTAGACTTTCCGAGGGAGGCTTTATATGGAGGAAGGAGCCCGGCTTAATTGTACTCGTTGATTGTTACATTTTCACTTCATTGTTTCCAAAATACGTGCAAAGAAGACATGAGGAGGAAGCATGAGGGAGGTCAGAGGTGAGAGGGAGGAGCCTAAAGTCCAGGGTTACAGCTTTATCGTGATGGTTCACAAAATTCCATGAGCCTTGGGGCACACCTGTGGGCAGGTGAGAGTTTGAGTTGAGTCCATGTGCTGCCAGAGGAAGATAATCTTTTGTTAAAGTTATTTTTACTCACGTTTGTTATGGACTGTGTTTTTTAAAATGTTCTACAGAACTCTGCAGCGAGAATTCTGAGCCGCTCTAGTAGGAGAACTCACATCTCTCCGGTCCTTAAAACTCATCACTGGCTTCCAGTTTCTTTCAGGATCAACTTTAAAATTCTGGTTCTTACTTTCAGATCTATTCATGGTCAGACCTTCCATCAGTGATCTGATCCAGACTTACACCCCAGCTCGGGCTCTGAGGTCTGTGGATCAGAATCTACTTATGGTTCCACGCACACGGTTCAGGACCAGAGGAGAGAAATCTTTTCAGGCTGTTGCTCCTAAGCTTTGGAACATCTTAAGAAACATTTTAAGATCTTTAAGAAACATCTTAAGACGTTTCTATTTGTTCAGGCTTTTCCTTGAATTTCTCGAACTCCTGTGTTGTTCTCAGTATTATCTTGATCTTTGAAGTATGTACTTTTTTGAGTATTGTTTTGATTGTTTAAGCGCTTTGTGACCCTGGTCTCGAAAAGTTCTATATAAATAAATATTACTTTCTTACTTACTTACTTACTTTGTTTAAAAGAGAATATACCATAAAAAATTCAAACTTCACTCATTCTCTACTCATGTCGACTAATGTTGGGATTATTTTCAGAGTAATCTGTTCTTTTTTAGAGTTGTAGACAAAAATGTTTGTTCATTTTAATGTAGCGAACGGAGCTCAGTTGTCTTCGTCTTCATCTTCGTCCAAAAAGACACTTAAAAACATCCAAATACCCCTGTAACCCCCAATGTAACCCCTGTAACTGTTTTTGGGAAAACACCTAAACAAGTTTAGATTTTCAGTTTGTCTTTAACTCAAAAGTGTTGCATCATGGTTGTGTGTTCCTCACCAATCAGAGGCGAGCGTTCCAAACCCGGGAAGGATCAGGACGAGTCAGTCGGAAATGAGTCGGACAGTTGCTGAGAAACCAGGCAGGAGGCGACACTCGCGAGGAATGTCTGAACAAAGACAGTTATATAGTTTGGAGCAGAACAAGATGATGTGGGCGGAGAAGGATGTTGACGCTGTGATGCAACACACATAGGGATTACTGATGGTGGAGGCAGGTGTGAGTCTAAAAAAAAGTCAACGTTGGTGACATTTAGGTTCGACACAGGAGGTACTTAATTGGTTGTGGTCTTGAAGGTCAAAGGAAACGCTGGAGAAGTCTGTTGGCCTCGCTGTGCACAAGCAAACAACACATTCATAGCTCGTCGTAGCTGGGATGGTAGAGTGGTTGCTAGCGGTCTGAGAGGTTGCGGGTTCAATCCCAGCTCCAGACGAGTGTGAGGCGTTGTGTCCCTGAGCAAGACACTCTACCCTGATTGCTCCTGATGGCAGAGCTGGCGCAGGTGTGCAGCCTACTCCCATCAGTGTGTGAACGGCTGTCAAAGGGCTTTGTGACCCTGGTCTAGAAAGACACTATACAAATAGTCATTATTATTATTATAAGATGCCTTTTTTCTACCTACTGGTAGAACAATGTAACTGCACGTTGGGGTTAAAACTGAAGGGCCTCCCGAATCGAAGACTTTTGTTCTGTTCCTGGAATCTTCAGAACCAAACTGTCGATCCTTGGCCACGATGGAAATAAGAGAAACAGCCGTCTCCGACCCCTGCGGTTAGCTTACAGCTGGTCGTGGTAATGTTGTCGTCATTCGTTGAACTGAACTCGGGTCTGTCATCTGGAGGAGCGAGTCGTCCTGGTTCAAGAAGACGAGGACCCGATAAGACGCAGGATTCCGACGTGACATAAAATAAAATGATAAAAGAGGCTCCGTCAACTTGTGACGTGAAGCTTCATGAAGCTTCATGAAGCCATGAGAGTTCGCTAGTTGGCACCGTGCAGTGTATCACTTCCAACGACTATTCGAATGAAACCGAACAGCGTTTGAAAACTGAAGGACCCACCCTATCCTGAAGATACCAGTTGAAAAATATGACACTGCTTCATGAGGCTTCATCAATCAGAATCAGAATTATTTATTAATAACATTATTAGTGAAGGGAGTCCACTAATAAGGTAATTGTTACGATACACTGTGCAACACCAAACATTCTAGAAGAATCTATTAAACATAAATACAATTTACAATTTGGGTATTTACACGGTGCATATTACAATCTGATCGCTTTAATCGACATTCAAATAGAGACAAAAAAACTGCAATATTGGTTCATTAGACCCTGACAAGCCTTTAATACTGTGTATGTTTGACGTCATTTAAAGTTATGACTTTTAAAACTTCCTTTCATCTCGTACTTTTCTATTATAAATATCTCAGAAGGCAGTGATGAGCCTCTCAAGGACATAAGTAGGTAATTAAATGAAAAAGGTTAGAGTCACATGGAAACACCGAGTATGATGAGGAGGGAGTGAGGAGCGCATCAGGGCACCAAAGGCTGCTGGGAAAAGAAAGGAAATGATCACATCTCTGGCAGGAGTTAAAGTAGCAACATTATCGCAACGGTTTTTTTCTGGTTCTTTCTCTCCGCTCGCGGTGAACAGCAGCCAGGTAACAAAAGGGTTTGAGTTGAAGGCTTTTTACGGAGAGAAAATAGGAGCTGCAGTGAGTGACGGCGTGTTATCGAGGACTGCTGCATTAATGAGCTTTACAAGAAACACAGAAAAGTTTCTAAAAATTGGAAAGTTAAGGTTGAAGAAATACTGTAAAATGAAAATGCAGGGAGAAAATCATTGTGAATTTCAAAAGTTTGAGCAACATTACCTGTTATGTTAATACATTTAATACAATTAAAACACATTGTTTTCTTTAATTCATTCAAATTTAAGGGCTGGTCTAAACAATTTTTTGGAAGGAAAAATACCTTAACTTAAGAGCTGAAATCTTGATGTTTTGCATGATTTTATAATTTCTCTAAGTTCTCACATTAATAGCCACGACTTTCTTTACTGATAAAACGATTTTTAGGAATTAATATTAAATGTTATGTCTTTTATTCATATGATACACAAGAGAAGTATGTTGCATGACCATTGGCGATGGGTCAGTAGGTGGCGCCCTCAGTTTAAAATAAGAAGGGGCTTCAGCAGAATGGGGGTGCAGGGGTAACATGCACAAACCACTAAAAGATGGAAATGGAGAAGAGTCAACAATCAAAGTTAAACTCATCAAACACACAATAACAATGAGCGCCGAGGAAAAAGGTCAAGGAATATCGAATTGTCCGAAATCACAAAGGAATGAGAGTCGAAGTCAAACCAGACAGCGTACGAGCTGACACCGGTCACTAGGAAGTCCGGCGTATTTGAGCCGACAGACCTCCGGCAGCCGTGTGCGTTAGGACCTCCTACTAACACCGTCTGGAACCACCAACTTCTGACAGGAAATGGGAAACAAAGGTGCAAACAGGAAGTGAGTCCTGATCAAATAAAATGTATCGAGGATGAATGGCTACAATAAATCTTCATGTAGTTTCATCAACCTTTCATTACCCATGAGTTACAGTCACCCTGGACCTCACATGCTTGATCCTTCTATCCGTCTATTTCTTTTTACATTTTTGGCCGGTGGTGTTCCTTGTGATGGTTTTCAAAGAAACCTTGGCTCAGATAAGGTTGAAAAACACTTCTATAATCTATTGTGTTTAACTGTTGTATTGAATCGTCATCATTTTTACTGAGGGCGCCACCTACTGATTACTAGAAGAAGCTTCCTCCAACTTTTCCATTGAAAAGATGCAGAAATTTGAGGGTTTCTGGTAGTGATGGGCTCATGAGGTCTCATGAAACAGATTGGAGGTGAAGCCACTGTGTCATGAAACAGTGTCTTAACTTTAAAAGGCCACTAGATGTCACTCTCTGCTTTAAAACCTTTAGCTCTGATCTACTAAGTCAATGAAACTTGGCATCATTTTCAAAGTTAAACTGACATCTAGTGGCCTTTTAAAAGGTAAGACACTGTTTCAGGTAAGACATGTCATGACACAGTGGCTTCACTATGAAACTGTTTCATGACACAGTGTTTCTTGAACTGTTTCACTATGAAACTGTTTCATACACAGTGACTTTACTATGAAACTGTTTCATGACACAGTGACTTCACTATGAAACTGTTTCATGACACAGTGACTTCACTATGAAACTGTTTCATGACACAGTGACTTCACTATGAAACTGTTTCATGACACAGTGACTTCACTATGAAACTGTTTCATGACACAGCGGCTTTACAATGAAAGTGTTTCATGACACAGTGACTTCACTATGAAACTGTTTCATGACACAGTGGCTTCACTATGAAACTGTTTCATGACACAGCGGCTTTACAATGAAAGTGTTTCATGACACAGTGGCTCTGACAAGTGTTTAAATGAAATGTTTCATACAAGTGGCTTCACTATGAAACTGTTTCATGACACAGTGGCTTCACTATGAAACTGTTTCATGACACAGTGACTTTACTATGAAACTGTTTCATGACACAGTGACTTCACTATGAAACTGTTTCATGACACAGTGACTTCACTATGGAACTGTTTCATGACACAGTGACTTCACTATAAAACTGTTTCATGACACAGTGACTTCACTATGAAACTGTTTCATGACACAGTGACTTCACTATGAAACTGTTTCATGAAGTTTTCACAGTGACTTCACTATGAAATGTTTCATACACATGAAAGTGTTTCATGACACAGTGACTTCACTATGAAACTGTTTCATGACACAGCGGCTTCACTAAGAAAGTGTTTCATGACACAGTGACTTCACTATGAAACTGTTTCATGACACAGTGGCTTCACTATAAAACTATTTCATGACACAGTGACTTCACTATGAAACTGTTTCATGACACAGTGGCTTCACTATGAAACTGTTTCATGACACAGTGGCTTCACTATGAAACTGTTTCATGACACAGTGGCTTCACTATGAAACTGTTTCATGACACAGTGGCTTCACTATGAAACTGTTTCATGACACAGTGGCTTCACTATGAAACTGTTTCATGACACAGTGGCTTCACTATGAAACTGTTTCATGAGGCCTCATTAGCACATCTCTAGTTTCTGGACTGAAATTCTAACATCAGGTTTGCACAGATTTATTTTTGTTTGTTGGTTCTTTAACGACAAAGACCGACGAAACAATCGGTCAAAAAGCAGTTTCGGGGACTTTTGGTTCCGTCTCCAAACAAAGTCTGCAGCTCCTGGACTGTGGAGTTCAGAGCAGCAGGTGTTCATCTGGACGTCATGTGGACCCTTCAGCCCAGACGTGACGCATCTGTGAAACCTTCACTCTCTCCCTCCTGAAATCAGCTGCAACATGGCGGAGACGTCTGGCTGAGGACGGATGGGACCAAACTCTGAGTGTTTCCTGCTGACCTCAGCGGAAACAGATTTGAGACGAGCTCTTTATCCTGGTCTTCATTCTGAGCAAATCATGGCGAGAGAGGAGGAGGAGAAGATGTGAACTTCCTGAGGTTCCAGCATGACTTTAATAATATTCATGTATTCATCACTTATTAGAGATTATCTTCCTAATGTATCTTCAAATGTGCTGACCGGGCTGTTGCTCACTGGCGCTCGGATTCCAACCTCCTCGTGGATCTTGTTGCATCTGTTGCAGGTTCTACTCCACGTCTGACCCGAGCCTCCACCTCCGTGGATGGATTTCCGCCCCGCGAGGGGAGCGAGGAAGGCTTCACCCTCGGTCTTTATGAGCTCGGCTCCTCCTGAGACCCTCGGGATCACATACTTGGAATAACTCTGGACCTCGCTGTGATCGTGAGCTGCAACAACAACCTCAGCGATCCAGCAGAGAAGCTTCCTGGCCAGAGTCTGAAGACCAGCTTGTAAATCAACTCAGCCAGACGGAGAGGTGTGTGTGTGTGTGTGTGTGTGTGTGTGTGTGTGTGTGTGTGTGTGTGTGTGTGTGTGTGTGTGTGTGTGTGTGTGTGTGTGTGTGTGTGTGTGTGTGTGTGTGTGTGTGTGTGTGTGTGTGTGTGAGTGTGTGTGTGTGTGTGTGTGTGTGTGTGTCAGAGGGTGTCAGGAGGAATTTACTGAATAATGTACTATTGCAGGATCCACCAGACTTATATATCTCGAACTCCAAAATAGTTTGAGTAAGTTTTGAGATATTTTTTATTATTATTATTATTTAATAAATGGTTAAAACATATTTTCTTGCCAAAGTTTTGTTTATTTTAATTGTTTTTCATTTTAAAATGTTTTTTTCGCTCCTCTCTTTTTGCTTGACGGGCCCTCACAAGAGTCCCAGTATAGCATGTGGCCCCTGAGGACATTGAGTTGCCCTCGCTTGGTCTACCGTCAATGTTCCTGAAAAAAACAGGTGAAAATTCAATAAAAAAGCTTCAATAATTGTTGGGATAAATGAAATGAAGGATGATGCACACAATAAATCAGTCCCAGCTACTTGGGGCAAAAGGCGGAGACACCTTGAACATGTTGCCAACATGTTTCAGGACAGACAGAGACACAACCTTTCACCCCTACAGAAAAAATGCAGGGAGGAAATCAGAGTGCCTGGAGCAAACTAATGCAAACTCGGGATGATGAAGCGCCCCAGGACTGAGCCTTGGGGCACACCTGTGGGCAGGTGAGAGTGTGAGTTGAGTCCATGTGCTGCCAGAGGAAGATAATCTTTAACTTATTTTTCACTCTAGTTTGTTATGGACTGTTTTTTTAAAATGTTCTAAAATACTTTGTTTTAAAGAGAATATACCATAAAAAAACAAAAAGCATAAGTTAAAATACTGTACGTATACATTTTAGTTCTTGTTTTCTTGGACATTCCCATGATGTTTGTAGTCCTCACAGATGAACGTGGCACCTTTAGGGGTCTAGAACTTGCACCCAAGGGTGAACCAGACTTAAGCAAGTCCACAATCCTCTTCCTGAGGTCTTGGCTGATTTCTTTTGACGGTTCCCTGATATGTTCTCAGAGGTTAGGTAGTCTGAATGCACCAAAGGGGGGGGCCAAAACCCCTCAAATGTTGTCAATAATAAAAATGTCAACTCAGAAGCTTCCAAGGACATGACATCATCATTTGGTTAATGTATGCTTATATTAGATCAAAAACTGTCTAGAAAATAATTGTTGTCATTATTCTGACATTTAGCAAAAAGAAATAATTTTGATGATCCTAACTGACCTGAAACAGGACATTTTTATTTTGATTTCATGTCAAACAATGACAAAAAAAAACGTGGTTCTGGTTTCAACTGTAAATACGTCTAACGCCACATTTTACTGCACATCTCTGTATAACGGTTGCTATTGGCAACCAATGTTCCTGATCTCATCTTAAACACTGACATCTTCACACTTATCAACATGACTTTGATTGAAGCCAAACCTCCTTCAGACCACATCCAGTAACTTCAGTCCAGACTGAAGAGGGAGTCGTTGTCTCCTCTCATTCTCAGCCACCGAGGCAGAAAGAACGAGGGGTCCTGAGAACACACCGGGGTCACCCACGAGGACAAAGGGTCACAAGTTAGACGAGGCATTCGTGTTTATTTGTCTGTGGACGTGCGGAGACGGGGAGACGGTCAGAAGGTCCAGGGTCACAACAACACACTCAGACCAGCTGCTCTCAGGTGACTGAAGACGCCTCATCTGCCAGGAGGACGGAAAGATAACACGGGGAGTGTTTCATTATCAAGGAACCCCGGCGGGAGCCGCGATGACGGCGCCTCGGCTGACGTCCACGATACCTGGGGTGGTCGTGATGAATGCACGCCGCGGGAGGTCAGGGGCCGGCAGGTGCAGCGTTCTAGCAGGAGCGCCGGCAAACAGAACCATTCCATGCAAAACAGGAACGGAAGAAGCGAGACAATCAGGAAGGACGGAGGACGAGATAAGAGGCGAGAAGATTGCAGTGGAATAGAACGTTCACCGAGACGAGGACATTACGCATCCGTACCACAAAATAATATAAGATGAAGAAGATAACTCTAAACAGTGAATAAAAAAAAAGGATATTTTGTACGATCTTTATTTGCATTCTCGACATCTCGCTTGGTCATGGGCTGTAAAAGTGGTAAGTAAGTAATATTTATTTATATAGCGCTTTTCCAGACCAGGGTCACAAAGCGCTTAAACAATCAAAACAATACTCAAAAAAGTATATACTGTACTTTAAAGATCAAGATAATACTGTATCAAAGTATAGTTAACCATAACTTTACTGCATATCACGCGAGTAATCTGTAACTCAGACAAGTTATCGTGTTTATTACGTGTACTATTTATGTTTGGTCACAAAAGAATAGTCCGGTTCTTGGTGCCGTCTTGGTCCTCCGTTCAGGGTCGTGCCTTGGTCTGGCCCGAGGTGGTTTTGACTCCGAGACACGTATGCCTCGAGACCACCTTAAGGCCCCGAGACCAGGCCAAATGGAGAGAAACCAGGGACAACATAAGACCAAGACAAAGCAGTAGTTACTAGTACTTAAACGATGAACTCTGTTCTATTTCCGTCTGTCTCTTCTGCTCATTCTCCAGGTGTGAGAAGCATCTCAAAGCATAGTGGACCGTAACAACAAGGGGGGTATTTTGTCACGAGGGGTCTTGATAGTGTCTTGATTCCCACCCTCTCTGGTCCCGGGAGAGCTCCGGTCCCGGCTGAGGTGGTCGTGACTAAAGCTCTTGTTCCGTCACATAATGGAGTTGGAGTGGAAGAACATAAGAATCATGTTGGAAACGCTGAGCTGTGGATGGATTTTTAAAGAGTGAGCTTTAAGGACACGTTCCAGCGTCATTTGAAGCGTGAGAACGTTATGACGGTCCCTTGTGCTTCAGGACCACCATTACTGCCCGAGGCCCGGTGTGACAACGACAAATCGAAACCAAGGCTAGTGTTCACTTGTACGAGCAATTATCCTTGCTCTCCATTTTTATTTTCTGCTCCCCTTTCGGCACGTTTATGCGTTTCTTTTGTAATGGCAAAAAAAAACTAGAGTTCGGGGAAGACTTTTGTAGTCTTAGTAGTGTCTTGGTTTAGACTCTCAGGTGCTGTGTCTCAAATCGCATACTTGTGTACTCAAAGTTAGTATTTTTAGTGCGTAAGTGCGTCTCAATTCTTAGTATGCAAAATGTAGTGCTCCTTACACACTAAATTGTCACTAAAATGCCCACAAAACTGAGTATGGATCGATGGACACTTTCTACACTAAACGGCTCCATCTTAGTGACGTTGTGAAAGGAAGTTACGTCATATATATATATATATATATATATATATATATATATATGTATATTCATATACGTACAGGTGTATTTTTAGCAGCAGTAGGAGGATGACACGTAAATATCTCGCGAATATTTCGATTCTCATATTTTTTCTTTATTTTGTTTTCCAAACTTGCAAAACGTGCTGCCAGCAGGTGTCGCTAGCGTTCAAACAGTTGGTTGCAACCATCGTTAAATAGTAGTAGAAGAAGAAGCTGTCGCGTCATTTCCTGTTAGTGTGTAGCAGCAGAGTTTGATTTGAGACATACTATCTGTGGAGGATTAGTTACTAGTTAGTACGTACACTATCCTGATGCATACTAACTTCTAGTATACTCAGAGAAGTATGTGATTTGAGACATACTATCTGTGGAGAATTAGTTACTAGTTAGTACGTACACTATCCTGATGATACTAACTTCTAGTATACTAAGAGAAGTATGTGATTTGAGACATACTATCTGTGGAGGATTAGTTACTAGTTAGTACGTACACTATCCTGATGATACTAACTTCTAGTATACTAAGAGTAGTATGTGATTTGAGACATACTATCTGTGGAGGATTAGTTACTAGTTAGTACGTACACTAAACTGATGCATACTAACTTCTAGTATACTAAGAGAAGTGTGTGATTTGAGACATACTATCTGTGGAGGATTAGTTACTAGTTAGTACGTACACTAAACTGATGCATACTAACTTCTAGTATACTAAGAGAAGTATGTGATTTGAGACATACTATCTGTGGAGAATTAGTTACTAGTTAGTACGTATACTATCCTGATGCATACTAACTTCTAGTATACTAAGAGAAGTGTGTGATTTGAGACATACTATCTGTGGAGGATTAGTTACTAGTTAGTACGTACACTATCCTGATGCATACTAACTTCTAGTGTACTAAGGAAAGTATGTGATTTGAGACATACCATCTGTGGAGGATTAGTTACTAGTTAGTATGTACACTATCCTGATGCACACTAACTTCTAGTGTACTAAGGAAAGTATGTGATTTGAGACACAGCAATGGTCTTGTGGGGACTCGACAGTGGACATACCCGGTCTTTAGGGGGCGCTAGTTGCAAGTCAGAAAGATGCACAATCACACAGTGTCGCTAGATCATTTGGCAGCATTTGGTTTCGCTGGTTTCGATCAACAAACTAAACATGTTCCTTCATTTTATGAGCCATTATAATTTGTTTGTGATAATTGGGTAGAAAGTGTTGATGTCCTGGTGCAGAAAACAGCTTGACTGTTTTCTTTTGTTTGTTTTTACCTTTGTTTATTCTGTATGATTTATATCGTTGTACAATAGACATGTTTGCACTTTCTACCTAAACAAGGAGCATAATTAGCATTTGTTATTATTCATCATTAGGTGTCAAATAGTTAATTTACACATAAAATTAATGTTGCCACTAGTTTTGTCTGTTTCTTTTTTTGGTAAAAGCAGGAACTGCGACGAGACAAACTGGGTCACGAGGAGGTTTTGTTCTCGGTCAAAAGGTAAGATGAAGTCAGTACCGATGTGCTGACGAAGCTTCACGAAACGGTGTCATATTTTAAGAGGCCAGTAGGTGTGCGCGTTCAGTGTAGAAACAGAATATTAGCCATAGATTTGAACAAATGGACTCGTGAAGCTTCATCAAAACGTCAGTTTCCACTCGTTCGTGACGCTGTGAAAAGAGGACAAACCACACACCGAAGAAAAAGCTTTATTGCTACGACAGAGGCGGAGAAGAACGGAGAGAACATTGATTTTAGTCAGAGGTACGAGGCCACGAAGAGTCAAGAGAAGCGAGCGGTGGAGAGTCAGGAGGTGGGAAGTGTTAAAGGGAACTAATGGATGTGAAAGCAGTTGAGCTGCATTAGCAGATGCTGCCGCAGACACTTCATGCTTCTTATTCAAAACCCATTGGACATCAACATCGGAACCATCCCAGGACCGTCCACGGAACCGAACCTCGGCACCGACACGAGTCGTGAAGACCAAAGAGTGACTTTAATGACCAAGAATGTTGCAGCAGGAGCTCCTCAGTCCAGACGTTTATTGAATTCATTTACAAGTCACACAACATTTCATCGTTTTTTTGTAAAAGATTGTCGTCATAAAACACGCGTCAGTCGGCAGAAAATACATGCACGTCTCGTTGAAAATAGATCTGAGTATAAAATAGTGTATAAACATCAAGAGTCCACGTCTGCAGCAAAAATAGACTTTTCTCTGCGTGTCTGGACGCCGCATACACAGATTCTCAAACTCAAGGTTCTGGACATGTGGTTGTTGTTTGTTACAATATCAGGCCCACTTCCTGCCTGATCCGGACATGAAATCAAAAAGCCTGAAGAAACCGCGTCGAGGACCATCACAGCCTGGACGCCGTCAAGAGAAGCAAATATGGTCTCAGAAGGATTTGAACCGAAGCGACGAGAGGAAGTTGATCTTTCGTGGATCTCGACCACATTAAACAACGGGAGCCGAGCTCGGCTGGGAAACTTCAAGTCGCCTAAACCAGTCAAAACACTCACTTTCTTCTGGATCGACGGGAAAGTCGTAGAAGCCGTTGATCTTATTGAGCGTCGACGACTTTTCTATCACATATCAAACCCATCAACGTGTCGTGAAGACTTACTTTTGACGTCAACACTTTTTAAACGTCTTCATCATGAAATCCATCGACTACGATCTCAATGTATAACTTTATTGCCAATCCCGAAAATTGACTTTAATCCAAAACCGCAGACACCAAGGATCTGAGATCAATCACAGAGACTTGGCTTCAAATAACAAACATTCAATTCCAGTGAAGAGACACTTGGTTCCAAGAGAAGAGCGAAAACAAAGATCATCAGAAACAAGTCTAATATCAGCCAATAAACCACCACAGATGGAGTTGATAAAGATGAATAGAAACTCTTCACTTGAAAAGGGATATTTAGCTAAAGTGGTCGATTAGATTAAGTGGTTCTGCTGCAGCTCAAGTGAAAAACAGATCGAGCAAACGATGCTAAAGCAGCAAATATCAAAACCAAAGTTAAAAAGCAGGCTCATGGGGAAGAACCCGCCGCCATGTGAATCTTCTGAGGCGCTGATGAAGCAGCTGGAGTCGTAAAAATAACTCATTAAACGAACAAGCCGACGAATTGGTAAAGTGGGTTTAAAATAAACTGTTGGCTGAAGAGGTAAGTCGTCGCAGTGGCATCATGGTTGGCAAGTCAAGGAGATTCCATCCGGAGCGATAACACCGACACCAGCCGGACTCGTTGGCAGCTAACGTCGACAGAAAAGTTCTGCGAGTACAGACCGACGCGGTGTCGCTAACACGAGCGCCGCGGTGTCGCTAACACGAGCGCCGCGGTGTCGCTAACACGAGCGCCGCGGTGTCGCTAACACCAGCGAGTCTCGTACTTGCAGGCGGGAATGACTCGATTTAGCCAAGCGTAGATTATTGGATCGCAACCATAACACATCGTCATGAATACGAAGTCATGGATGTCGACTCCACTGTTGTGGGTTCGTTTCCTAAAACTGACAAAAGTACAGACGACTCACAAATGAATGTGATTCTCAGATGGAAAAGGAAACCGTCAAGTCAACATGAGTGTAGCAACACGATATCAACAATATATATATATATAACTAGTTTAAACTCAACCACAATGCTTCTGCACATGTCAGTCTCCAGCACCTCACCACGTGACTCTTAAACCGATCACAACAACGGGCGTTCAGGAGGAAGTGTTACACGAAGCTCTGGCGCCCTCTGGCATCATTGTCATGTAACTACAGCGCACCCTCCTGTAAAACTACCATTTCGATCTGAATAAATTAAATACACGAATATCTGCTTGTGATTTATTGCTGATGTAACGAGTAGCTTCTTCACAGTTTGTCATTCATCACCATCTTTCTATTATAAGCAGAAAAATAAGTCCAGCATATGTACCTAAATAACTTGTGATGTTGATGGTCAGAAGCACAAAACACTTTTTTACAAAAGATCCTGTCAGAGCGTGGTGGAGTATTTGGGAAACTTCTCCCCGTTTTTTTAAATATCGTTCAACAACACCATCATCACCATCATTTCCACCAAGTGGCATTAAAAGGTAATCGTAAACTACAGGACCGTCGTAAAGTTCCTGACTTTGACTCGATGAGTCGATTCTAAAAGTCGATAATTCACTTGTGAGCTGCTGATCGTTCACGCCTTAAATGACAGGACGAGCTGGAGGGTGGGATCAAAACGATGAAAACCATCATGAAAAATCATTCTTGTGGACACAGGTTGTGCTGGAAGAGAATTTGCTCCATTTCTCTGAACTACATTTTCAATATTCAACACACGCTCAATCATAGCGCTGACAATCTAGACTTTTTCAGTTCAAAAACGAGGTACACACGACGATCCGTGACTCAGCTTATGTCGTGACTGAATTGCTTACTGTGACCCGGACTCGAGGGTCCGGATGGACCCGGGGTTTGGCACGAAGCGCCGCCATGACGAGGAGCGGGAGTGAGTTCAGGGCAGGCAGAGCGAGCTGGCGGCGGAGGCGAGGCTGCAGACGGGCGTGGGCGCCCCGTAGAAGGAGGGGTCCGTGAAGGGGAAGAGGAGGAGGAAGAAGAGGACCACCCCCATGAGGTACGAGGACAGGACCAGGTGGCGGTGCGGGTGCTCCATGGCGGTGCTGATGGCGGGGAAACCCATGTAGTTGCAGAAAGAGTGACAAAGCACTGGACCCACCAGGTGACCTGGTGTAAGAAAATATTGACACTTAAATATCTCTTAATATCTCGTATCAAGATTGGACAGAACAGTATCTATATCTTTTAAATGTAAAGATCATTTACAATTAACATCTAATTTTAATCTTCATTTTTTGTTGCAATTGTTTTTTTGCCTCAAGAAACAAATAAATCCCACAAGATCTCTGCGATGACTGAGGACGAGAGGATACAGTGAGCAGCTTTTAAAGCTGATGTTTGTTCATATTTTGGTTTGAAAACAAATGAAAGCAGTTACGACTTCATCAAGAGTCATGTGGTCTGTAAATACTGCAACACCAGTGTCAAGTACTGGACAATACTACACATATATACTTGTTACTACACTATCACAACACCAGAGTCAAGTACTGGACAATACTACACATATATACTTGTTACTACACTATCACAACACCAGAGTCAAGTACTGGACAATACTACACATATATACTTGTTACTACACTATCACAACACCAGAGTCAAGTACTGGACAATACTACACATATATACTTGTTACTACACTATCACAACTACCAGAGTCAAGTACTGGACAATACTACACATATATACTTGTTACTACACTATCACAACACCAGAGTCAAGTACTGGACAATACTACACATATATACTTGTTACTACACTATCACAACACCAGAGTCAAGTACTGGACAATACTACACATATATACTTGTTACTACACTATCACAACACCAGAGTCAAGTACTGGACAATACTACACATATATACTTGTTACTACGCTATCACAACACCAGAGTCAAGTACTGGACAATACTACACATATATACTTGTTACTACACTATCACAACACCAGAGTCAAGTACTGGACAATACTACACATATATACTTGTTACTACACTATCACAACACCAGAGTCAAGTACTAGACAATACTACACATATATACTTGTTACTACACTATCACAACACCAGAGTCAAGTACTAGACAATACTACACATATATACTTGTTACTACACTATCACAACACCAGAGTCAAGTACTAGACAATACTACACATATATACTTGTTACTACACTATCACAACACCAGAGTCAAGTACTGGACAATACTACACATATATACTTGTTACTACACTATCACAACACCAGAGTCAAGTACTGGACAATACTACACATATATACTTGTTACTACACTATCACAACACCAGAGTCAAGTACTGGACAATACTACACATATATACTTGTTACTAAACTATCACAACACCAGAGTCAAGTACTAGACAATACTACACATATATACTTGTTACTACACTATCACAACACCAGAGTCAAGTACTGGACAATACTACACATATATACTTGTTACTACACTATCACAACACCAGAGTCAAGTACTGGACAATACTACACATATATACTTGTTACTACACTATCACAACACCAGAGTCAAGTACTGGACAATACTACACATATATCCTTGTTACTACACTATCACAACACCAGAGTCAAGTACTGGACAATACTACACATATATACTTGTTACTACACTATCACAACACCAGAGTCAAGTACTGGACAATACTACACATATATACTTGTTACTACACTATCACAACACCAGAGTCAAGTACTGGACAATACTACACATATATACTTGTTACTACACTATCACAACACCAGAAGAAATAGTAAATAACACATATATACTTGTTACTACACTATCACAACACCAGAGTCAAGTACTGGACAATACTACACATATATACTTGTTACTACACTATCACAACACCAGAGTCAAGTACTGGACAATACTACAAGTATATACTTGTTACTACAGTTTTACTATATTTCGTACTGTTACCCCTGTATACATATGGTACCGACAGGTTCTTGGCAGTACAAATTGCAGAACACTTTATATTTACCAGTCTTGAAAAATAATCTAAATCCCATCAAATTCCTTTCTTTCAACTTTTACCATCATTGGAAATGTTTGTGTAATTCTTGACGTCCGAGATCTATATCTGTCCCTTATAGATGTACATTGAAAAGCCGATAGAGAAGGTACTGCTCACCGGTTCTGATGAAGATGAACGCTGTGTACGCCCCAAACACAGCGGTGTAGGAGAACTGGAACACTGTCATGGTGGAGAGAAATCATTAAAGATATTTAAAACCAACTCAACAACAAGGCAAGGATGGAAATACATTCATTTCCTGTATTTCAGAGACTAAACTAGATATTTTTGTGTTTTGTGGAAATAAAATAAAAAATAAAATGAATCAAATTATGGGACTTAAGCTAAAGTTTAAAGTTAAGGTGATCATTTGACAACATTTTACATTTAAACACTAAAGTAAATAAACATTTTCAAGCAGCTAACAATGCATCAGTCGTCTGGTGAGTCTGTGCATTATTATGGGGTGTTCATGACCCGGAAAGGTGGAATAAGTTCTTGAGCCGCGATGTTCTGGTCCAGATTATTGTCACACATTAGATTCACTTATTTAAACACGAGGCTGCGGTTCTTTACCGAAGCTTTGATTGAAGAAGACTTTGTTTGGTCCTTAAATATTTAATATACGACTCGTCAAATGTTTACCTGCAGACAGGAAGATCCCGGACAGCGTTCCCTGCCTGAAGCGCAACAACTCGATCATGTGGTGGAAGTGAGCTGAAAGAAAAAGAGTTCAGTTTTTAAGAATGATGCACAACAATTACAACATCAAGAGTTTAGTATCAACTGCAGGCGAGATCCTTCTTGTTAAGACATGAAAATAAGTTTAGAGATTTTTCTCAGTTGAAGGAAACAGTTTGTGGTCAGTTTTCTTCAGTGTTGAACAAGAGACATGTCTTTATCAAATACAACACCCAGGTCTCTCAGGCTCAGTTTGACAGACTGACTTAAGTCACTCAAGTACTGACTCAACCCTGGAATCTTATCATCAACAATCACCAGAGTTTCAGTTTTGTCCACATTTAGCTGCAAAGTATTTTCCACTCATTGTTTGATTTCTAGCAAACAAACCAAAGCAGTTTGGTTTAATGCAGGCATTATAGTCACAAACAAGGATAGACACAGTAAAAAAAAAAAATCATATAGAATTTGTGTTTCCCTTATTTTCACTAGTTTACAGTAAACTTGAAAGAATGGTATTTTTGTTGAAGTAACATTAATCAAGAGGCTCGTTCATTCATTTTCTATGGCGCTTATTCCCTTACGGGGGGCTGGAGTCTACAACAGTGTCACTGGGTCTGACGCAGGACACACAAAGACACACAAACATTCACACACACACTCACACTAATACCTACGGACAATTTCCTCAAGTTCTCATTCAAACTCTGTATGTTTCTGGACTGTGGGAGGAAACCGGAGTGCCCGGAGGAAACCCACAGAACATACAAACTCCACACAGAGAGGTCACAAGTTGCCTCCCTCCTGACCTGGAAGTGAACCAACAACCTTCTTGCTGCGAGGCGATCATACCAACGACTGCTTGTATTATTGTACGCCCACAAAAGTACCATCTTAGTTCTACATGAAACACATTCAAACAGTAATAATCAACAGAACAGAAATTATATAAATGGTTAAACTCTTTTTTCGGTACCATGCGGACCAGCAGTGCCAAATGCCTCTGGAACCGGGCCCGGGCTTCAGCACCAGTGGTGTCGACGGATGTGAGCCAATCAAACGAGATCTAATGGTACTGACCCACTCCGAAGAAGAGCGGGCAGGTGAAGATGGCGGTGGCTGGGCCGGCACACGGCACCAACATCGGCAGCATGCAGGCCCGGAACACCAGCTCCTCCGTCAGCGGCGCCACCACCTGGTTTCTCAACCAGCGCATGTCGCTGAAGCACAACATCCAGAAGCACGGGTCTGCAGCAGAAGACAAGACACTCTTGTGACACATCTGTGGGATGTTGTTAGAAAACGATGGTTCTGTGCGCAGATCATTTTCAATTATCCGTCATCAACTATCATTTCCTGCCATTGGAGTCAGAAATGGTGGAAATAAATCCTCAGGATGAGTTATTGATCATCAATTATCCAATTATATCATCAATGATCCTCTTGAATGCGACTCACAAGAAACACACAAAATAGGAAACAATAGAAAAATGGAAGCAGCCACAGAGGCAGCCGTGCAGAACAAGGTTTAGATTCCAGTTAAGAGAGTTTGTTCATTTAACGTCGAGGCGTGCAGGCAGGATCGTAACTGACCCCTCTGACCCGGGACCCCCTGGTCCAACTGCTCCCGTTGGGCAGGAGACCGAGACCGGTACGGACCAGAACATCGGGGTTCAAGAACCCTTTCTGGATCATGAATATTCTTTAATAAATGTCATGTTTTTTGTGGTTTTTTTTATTCATTATTTATCTAGATGCCACTTTATGGTAATGTATCTTTTTTTTATTTATTGTATTTTATTTAATTATTCTAATGATTCCATTTGTATGGTTTCATTTTTCTGATGAAAGACACATTTTTACTCGTTTATCTCACAGATACAATCATGTATAAAATTCCACTGGCACACAAATATAATGAAGGAAGGAAATTGTACAAGAGCGCCCTCTATAGAGAGGCCCTGTATAAGAAGCCTTCGGCTTACCAGAGGTAGGAATGTTCTCTGTTCAAATGCATGTTATATCCGTTAAAACACATACTAACATTAATGTTTTTTATGTCCATTATCTATTTTGTTTATTCTGTATATTACTTGTAGTGTTTTGTGTTATATGTATGTATGTATGTATGTATTTTAACAAGTAAACCACTGTGAAATTGTCACACGACACGTGGCGTACCAGAGAGTAATGTGTAGAGTTGAGCTTTAGAGGAACTACTTCCTGTCCTGAATGTTTATATTTCCATGTGCAGGAATAAAGTAAAACGTCCCAAAGACTCTCCCGTGTCATCAATAAAGTTATCACAGCTCAGAGTTCAACCAGTACTTGGACCCGCATCTGCAAAGCGGTTACATTTCCCACCGTGTCAGAACATTTAGTCGTGACTAGAAATCCAGATTCCATCTCACCAAACGCTACCCTGATTCCATCCATGAAGCTCCAGGGACAGTCCAGAGCCAGCTGCATCAGGGGCCCCAGGAACAGGACCTGGAGATGAAACAGGTCAGATCCAGAAGAATATCTACGTCATAGTTGGATTGAATGTTGATAAATAATCCCATGTCTTGACGAAGGCAAGCCTCTCACCATCGTCAGCAGCAGGGGGAGCACCACGGCCGGGATTAAACCTTCAATCCGGATCCCCATCAGAGCCAATAACGACGGGATCGTCTGCACACGAACGAGCACAGATTCAGAACCAGAGTGTGGCACCAGGATTAAAATAAAGTCCCACCTGGACGCCGGTGATTTCTCTCCACCCCCACACGAACAGAGGAGACAGGCCGGACACGACCAGGACGCTGGTGAAGCGTCTCTTGATGACGGCGGGGTGATCCCTGCCAATCAGACAAAGGTTTTTCTTATCTATGATGGCATCACTTCTTCACTGGCACCGACCGATAGCATCGGTAGCTTCGGTAGCATCGTAACATGTAGCACGAGATGTTGGTCATGTTATTGATAATGCCACAGGTGATTAGCTCCAACATGGACGTGATTGATGCTTAAATATATATGCGGGTTATTGTTTTTAGCTGTTGTTGTTGTGGTACAGGGTTCACATTGGATCGGGTCAAGGTTTGCTGGCTATTCTGCAGAGACAAGACAAGCTTCCAGTCGACCGTGTGCAAGTGAAAAACAACAAAAAAAATGTCATTGAAGTATCGTTTATGTTGTTTTTATCATTGGAATCTGCCTCAGATAATTTGTGTTTAATCCTGATTAGATAGGGTTAAGACACGTATGCACTCACCTACAAATTAAAACAACGTTAAGTTGTGTAGCGCGTGTTCACCACTTGTGTTATCTCGGGGTATGTTGCGAACGACCTCCACCACTGCCACAGATCTCTCGCTCATGCTCAACACGCGCTTTGTACTTTTTGAGTTATTTATTTTTGTCTTTTTATACATTTTGTATGTATTTATTGCATCCATGTATAGAGTTACATCACATCTTTATTCTACAAACATGTTCTCTGTGTTTTGTTCTGGGGGTTTTTGTGTATATTTAATGAGTTTGACGCCTGCAGGGTTGTTTGCACTGTGTTCCTCACAAAACTGTCACTTTGTTTACAGTATGTAGGATAAGACAAACTAACTGTATTTCATTTATGTTTACACAAAATGCTAAACACTTTATTTGAATAAATACAAACCTGATAGTTCAATTTTGTAGTCAAAGAATGACCAGTGTTTTCTCACGGTAGGACAAGAAAATATATATTTTATCAATAGTATCGCTCGATAGTCAAAGTATCGGAACCAAAAAAGTCTGTTTGGTGAAACCCTAAGATATCTATGTAATATCATGCGTGGGAACTGGCCCGTTATATTCAAACAGTTCATTTTAAGGTTTATATTTCAAGTGTGTATAAAACAAAATTATTTGATTTTTATTCTTTATAATTAACACACAAATAATGACAGTGTTTATTCATTTTTGTAAGTAAGTAATTTTTATTTATATAGTGCTTTTTGTGTTGCAATTAAAATTCCAGCCACGAGATGGCAGCAGTCATTCCATCCTCAGCAGCTAAAGGAACAATGAAATCCTGCGAGATCCCGTGCTGACTGAGGACGAGAGGATACAGTTGACTCCAGTAGCTTTTAAAGCTAATGTTTGGACATATTTTGATTTGAAAACAAATGAAAGCAGTTACGACTTCATCAAGAGTCATGTGGTCTGTAAATACTACTACACCAGAGTCAAGTACTGGACAATACTACAAATGCTGTGGCTATAATATCTCAATATAAGTAAGTAAGTAAGTAAGTAATTTTTATTTATATAGCGCTTTTCCAGACCAGGGTCACAAAGCTCAGATCACTGATGGAAGGTCTGACCATGAATAGATCTGAAAGTAAGAACCAGAATTTTAAAGTTGATCCTGAAATAAACTGGTAGCCAGTGAAGAGATTTAAGAACTGTAGAAATGTGAGTTCTTCTACTAGAGCGGCTCAGAATTCTGGCTGCAGAGTTTTGTATGAACTGCAGGCGAGACACATCCTTCTTGTTTAGACATGAACACAAACTGTTGCAATAGTCCAGACGAGAAGAAACAAACACATGGATTATAAGATCCAGATCATGTTGTAACAACCTAAGTTTAGAGATATTTCTCAGTTGAAGGAAACAGTTTCTGGTCAGTTTTCTACAGTAATATTATATCACAATATATTATCAGCAAGAAAGGAGCTTGTAGTGGAAGTGTACAGAAGCAAGGAGTAGCTAAATGTTGGTACTGTGTGTTATTTTTGTATGTGTAGTTTTGTTTTTGTTAGAATGTATTACAATAAAACCGTTATTCATTCATATATTATCCTCTTAAGAATCACCATCTGGTTTGCTGCTGCACGGTTTGTCGAAGAGACCCTTTGAACGTCAAACATCATTAACCCGAGCCAGGCTCGCTCACCTGGGCAGGTCGCTGCGCCACACGTACAGACTGCCCACGTACGAGCAGGCGAGCAACAGACACGACAGCACCGACAGCCCGCACACACCGACGGCCGCCGGAGCGCCATCCTCGCCGCCTCGCATCTCTGCTGTCAGGGGCGACAGTTGAACCTGCTCCGCCATGACGAGCCGCTCCGCACACGGAACCACAGACCAGGGCAGCCCCGCGGCGGCTGCTGGACCATCTAACCGGAGGGAACACGCGTCGGTGTGGCGGCAAAAGCGAGACGTTCCCGCACCTCGCCGAGGCAGAGTGTGGTTGAGAAGCTAGCTTAGCTTAGCCGCTGAGCGACTTAACGCGTCATCAATGTTTACGTCGTCCTTCTTCTTCTGTGATTGAGCGATGTTACTGCGCCGTTTTGCAGTTTACCGCCATCTGCCGGTAGCAATACTTCACTGCCAGACATAGACCATAACAAAAATGTTTCCTTTTGGTAGTTTTTAAATAAACATGTACATATAGAAGAAGTTGATGAAGTGAAATGTATTCCCTCATAAATTCGTTTTTGTACCTTCAAATAAACACTTAATGACGTCATTCCAGTTTGACATGAAAGTGCTTTTGTGTCTTTATTTATGTGATATACAGGTTAGGCTAACTTTGATTGACGTTTTGTGTGTTTATAATTTGAAATATACCATTTTGACTTTAAACTTTAGACTTTCTTTTATTGTCTTTGCTCAGAAAACACAGCAGTGAAACTGGCCACGGAATTTCGTTGCCTGGCAACCGTTAAAAACACAGCAGTGTG
>JACEEU010000721.1:32450302-32642802 GCA_016630915.1 Callionymus lyra | reverse complement strand
TGAACAAATGATGTGAATATTTGCATGGAAATTGTATATTTAAAAAAATTCAATTCTATTATTTTAAACATAAAAAAAACATGATTTGAAAGTTAAAAATAAATAAATATATCAACACAGTTTTGTTGACTGTTAATAGTATCATGATGGAAAATATTGTGATGTTATTCAGTGAATTGGAAGAAACACAAAATCTTCAGCTACTCTTTCAACAGAATGTGTAGTTGTTCTTCTGCTGTTATGCTGTTGACGCCGCCTACAGGCCTGGAGTGAGCACTACACTTTTTTTAAGTATTTAGTCGTGGACAGAGTCGTGGGAGGAGGGGCCACACTTTTGAGGAGGGAGGAGGGGCCACATGTTTGAGGAGGGAGGAGGGGCCACACTTTTGAGGAGGGAGGAGGGGCCACATGTTTGAGGAGGGAGGAGGGGCCTCATGTTTGAGGAGGGAGGAGGGGCCACATGTTTGAGGAGGGAGGAGGGGCCACACTTTTGAGGAGGGAGGAGGGGCCACATGTTTGACGAGGGAGGAGGGGCCACACTTTTGACGAGGGAGGAGGGGCCTCATGTTTGAGGAGGGAGGAGGGGCCACACTTTTGAGGAGGGAGGAGGGGCCACACTTTTGACGAGGGAGAAGGGGCCACACTTTTGAGGAGGGAGGAGGGGCCACATGTTTGACGAGGGAGGAGGGGCCACACTTTTGAGGAGGGGCCACACTCTCAGGTCAACACACCTTCAACAAACACAAGAACAGTGTTTGTGCATCAGTTAGAAAGAGAAGAAACACAGATTTGACTAACGTTATAATGTTGAAAGTGTTAAAATACACACAAATAAAAAAACACTAAAAACACTGATGCCTCTGCGGGACAAGAGTCTTTACAAAGACATAATTTAGAAAATGTGATATTTTAAATGTTCTTGCCTGGTCCTGTAGACTCTTCCTGTCCTTGGGGTTCATGGGATTATTGTAAAACCTATAATAGTGGAGGGGAGGGGTCGAGCTGAGAGTCGAGGCTGCAGAACAATGACGTGTTGAAACTGAAATAATAATCCCACGCTTTCTCCGAACTGTGAAGTCGTTTTTATACTTTGAACGAGTTTCCCTTTGAACGCATCAGATGCTTTGATTTATAATCTTCCACCATGATGATGCAACAGGTTCAAACACCATTAGACCGTCGTCATGGTGATCGTGTAGCAGGTTCCACTTTTATTGGCTCTTAAGGAACATGTTGGACGAATGAATCAGTGCTTCGGAGCAGAAGAGCAATAAAGAGTTTTTAACTTTAACTTTAGCTTTAGCTTTAACTTTAGCTTTAGGTTTAGGTTTAGGTTTAGCTTTAACTTTAACTTTAACTTTAACTTTAGCTTTAGCTTTAACTTTATCTTTAACTTTAACTTTAACTTTAACTTTAGCTTTAGCTTTAACTTTAACTTTAGCTTTAGGTTTAGGTTTAGGTTTAGGTTTAGCTTTAACTTTAACTTTAACTTTAGCTTTAACTTTAACTTTAGCTTTAGCTTTAGCTTTAACTTTAACTTTAACTTTAACTTTAACTTTAACTTTAACTTTAACTTTAACTTTAACTTTAACTTTAACTTTAGCTTTAACTTTAGCTTTAGCTTTAGCTTTAGCTTTAACTTTAACTTTAACTTTAGCTTTAACTTTAACTTTAACTTTAGCTTTAACTTTAACTTTAACTTTAACTTTAGCTTTAGCTTTAACTTTAACTTTAGCTTTAGCTTTAACTTTAACTTTAGCTTTAGCTTTAACTTTAACTTTAACTTTAACTTTAACTTTAACTTTAGCTTTAGCTTTAACTTTAACTTTAACTTTAAATTTAGCTTTAGCTTTAACTTCAACTTTAACTTTAACTTTAGCTTTAACTTTAACTTTAACTTTAACTTTAACTTTAACTTTAACGACACAAAGCATTGAATATAGTTGAAAATTGTTTGATTATAGTTGAAATTGTTTGATTATATTTGAAAATTGTTTGATTATATTTGAAAATTGTTTGATAAGTAAATAGTTGATTATAGTTGAAAATTGTTCGATTATAGTTGAAAATAGTTTGATTATAGTTGAAAATTGTTTGATTATAGTTGAAAATTGTTCTTCTAGTGGACCCCAAAAAGAAGTGAAGCTTCATGAAACAGTGTCATGATTTTTTTAGAGGCGTCGTCAGTTTAATAATGATGTAACGTTGTGTTGACGACAAGTGTTCGCGTCAGGCTTGTCAATAAATATCGTCTCCCTGTGTGAGCGACGGTCCGTCAATCTGATCCTTCAAAGTCTCGCTGACGTCTGGATGAGAGAAGATCACGAGCCAGCTGTCAGTTTCTCATGTGTGATCTGCCTCACACAGGCGTGTGTGTGTGTGTGTGTGAGTGTGTGTGTGTGTGTGTGTGTGTGTGTGTGTGTGTGCGCGTGTGTGTGTGTGTGTGTGTGTGTGTGTGTGTGTGTGTGTGTGTGTGTGTGTGTGTGTGTGTGTGTGTGTGTGTGTGTGTGTGTGTGTGTGTGTGTGTGTGTGTGTGTGTGTGTGTGTGTGTGTGTGTGTGTGTGTTCACACGCCATGTGGCACAAGTTAACAGCAGGTGGTCGATCTTCAGAGTTTTTAAAACTTCATTGAAACCTATTGAGTCATACTTTCAGTTTTTTTCCTGCAGTATATGAATCATTCGTGAGATGGTGTGTGTATCTGACGATACCATGTATCGTGATACTGTAGTAACAAGGATGTATTTGTAGTATTTACAGACCACATGACTCTTGACGATGTCGTAACTGCTTTCATTTGTTTTCAAACCAAAATATGTCCAAACATCAGCTTTAAAAGCTGCTGGAGTCACTGTATCCTCTCGTCCTCAGTCATTGAAACGCTGTGAATATTTGCATGTTTATTGTACATTTAAAAAAAAAAATACATGTATTTTAAACATTGAAAAACAAATCCTAAAAATAAAACAGGATTTCAAAGCCAATATTAAATAAATATATCAACACAGTTTTGTTGAATATTGATAGTATTATGATGGAAAATATTGTGATGTTATTCAGTGTATTTGAAGCAACATAAAATATTCAGCTACTCTTTCAACAGAAGGTGTAGTTGTTATCCTGCTCTTATGCTTTTTGTTTGTTTTAAAATCAAAATATTTACAAAACATTAGCTTTAAGTTAAGGTACAACTTTATTGATCCCTCCTTCAGGAAATTGTTTAAACAGCTGCTGGATTCCAATGTATCCTCTTGTTCCCAGTCAGCGCGGAGATTTCATTCCTCCTCTAGCCGTGGAGGACGTAATGAATTCTGCCATCTAGTGGCCGTAGGTTTAAATACAACACAAAAATGAACAAAGGCTGTGAATATTTGCATATATATGTATACTGTATATATACTGTGTGTATATATATACAGTTTATACAGTATATATATATAGTGTGTGTAATTATGCAAATACTCACAGCGTTTTTTCATTTTTGTGTTATATATATATTTATTTACATATATTCACAGCGTTTGTTGATTTTTGTGTTTTTTTATATATATATATAATATATGCAAATATTCATAGCGTTTTGTTCATTTTTGTGTTTTTTATTTATATATATATATATATATACAAGGTAAGGTAAGATAAAACGTTATTGTTTTTTTCCAATAGCCACAGAAAATAAAGCAATTTTTCATAAAAAATAAATCAAAATAAAAACAAGAACATAAAGAGAAAGAACAAGATGATACAATCTAAGTCTAAAGATAAAGATAAAGATCATAGATCAAAGAAAAACAACAAAGACAAAGGATACAAAGACTAACATAGAACAGAACATTCAGATACTTTTACTCCACTCCTGCCCCCGAACTCAGAATTAAACAATTTAATAGCCCGAGGAATGAATGAGTCCTTGAATCTATTAGTGTTGCATCATGGGAGGAGCATTCGTTACTCATTCTGCTTCTCTGCTCACTGATGACAGTGTTCGGAGGATGATGACATCATCCATGATGGACAGTAGTTTGTTCAATGATCTTCTCTCAGCAACTGTCACCAGTGAGTCCAGCTTCAACCACAGAACCAGCCTTTCTGATCAACCTGTCCAACCTGTTGACCTCCTCTTGGACACATTTCCACCCCAACACACCACAGCATAGAACACTGGCCACCACAGACTGGTAGAACATGCAGAGGAGCTTCTTGCAGATGTTAAATGATCGAAGCCTCCTCAGAAAGTACAGTCTACTCTGAACCTTCTTATATACATGGTGTGTGTTGCAGGACCAGTTTACTGTCCAGACACACACCGAGGTACTTATAGTTGTCAACGATCTCCACCTCGTCGCCTCTGATGGACACTGGACGTGGCTTTGTCCTGGACCTCCCGAAGTCCAAGACCAGCTCCTTGGTCTTTGAGGGGTTCAGCTGCAAGTGGATGGTGAAGAGGAGAGGGGCCAGTACTGTCCCCTGAGGTGCTCCTGTACTGCACACCACAGTGTCAGACGTGATGTCCTTATATAATATATATGCAAATATTCACAGCGTTTGTTCATTTTTGTGTTTTATATATATATATATGGCCAGTGGGAGTATAGTTGAGGAGGAAACTGTGTTGGACTCTCTGCACTGAAACCCGGTGACGTGATGGAAGTCATCAGTATTCTCTGAGCAGCTGCACTAACAGGTCAAACCAACTCGTCTGATTCTCAAATCATCTCAGGTTCAACGGGTTCGTTCACTCTTTCCTTTTTTCATCCCCTGTTGCTATTGATCTGCTGCCTCAGACCCGACACTGCTGGACACCAACCACAGTAGCAGTGGCTTCAGACGGACTCGTGACAGTTATTGATCACATTGATCAGCTGTGGTCTGTGAACCAAGACGTGAGACGAACGACATCTTCTTATTTGTTTCGTTGATTTCATATTGAGACTGTTATGAGAGGCTGGCGAGTCAAAGGACACGAAATGAGACGAAACATTGTTGTGTCCAGATTTATTTACAAAACAAACGAAAATAAGTGTAACTATAGAGTCAGATGTCAATAAATTTGTTTTGTTTTAGTTGAAAATTGTTTGATTATTATTTAAAATTTGTTTGTTTATAGTTGAAAATTGTTTGATTACAGTTAAAAATTGTTTGATTATAGTTGAAAATTGTTTGATTATAGTTGAAAATTGTTGTGTCAAGATTTATTTACAAAACAAACGAAAATAAGTGTAACTATTGAGTCAGATATTAAGTAATTTGTTTGATTATGTTTGAAAATTGTTTGATTATAGTTGAAAATTGTTTGATTATAGTTGAAAATTGTTTGATTATAGTTGAAAATTGTTTGATTATAGTTGAAAATTGTTTGATTATAGTTGAAAATTGTTTGATTGTAGTTGAAAATTGTTTGATTACAGTTGAAAATTGTTTGATTATAGTTGAAAATTGTTTGATTATAGTTGAAAATTGTTTGATTACAGTTGAAATTGTTTGATTATAGTTGAAAATTGTTTGATTACAGTTGAAAATTGTTTGATTATAGTTGAAAATTGTTTGATTATAGTTGAAAATTATTTGATTATAGTTGAAATTGTTTGATTATAGTTGAAAATTGTTTGATTAAAGTTGAAAATTGTTTGATTATAGTTGAAAATTGTTTGATTATAGTTGAAAATTGTTTGATTATAGTTGAAAATTATTTGATTATAGTTGAAAATTGTTTGATTATAGTTGAAAATTGTTTGATTATAAGGTTGAAAATTGTTTGATTATAGTTGAAAATTATTTGATTATAGTTGAAAATTGTTTGATTATAGTTGAAAATTGTTTGATTATAGTTGAAAATTGTTTGATTATAGTTGAAAATTGTTTGATTATAGTTGAAAATTGTTTGATTATAGTTGAAAATTGTTTGATTGGTGTTGGTTGAAGTCATGATGAGAATCATGTCAACATAACGATAATTCTCCCGACAGGTCGAATGTTTTCATTGACGAACAGCAAGATCCGACTCAGACCAGAAAGAAAAGTTTTCAAAGACATTTGTAAAGCCGGCCTTGTTTCTTCAGGTGTCACACGGAGAGCAAATGTGTTCGTGAACACCTGCAGTTCTTTCGAACGAACCACATGCTGGAAAGTAAAGTGGAATAAAAAGACGACGGAGACTGATGTTTCCTCGAGGCCAGGAGCCATGACAGGTCCGTCCAGAGCAGCTCTGTCGATAAAGTTTTTTCAAATGGAAACCAGTCAGTCGGACTGAAAGAAGCTCATTTGAGACTCCATTGAATTGAAATTGATCCCTTAAAACCACACGAGTCTTTTCATCTTGGTCACAGTTCACGACACGAGCTTGTCGGACTCGTGCGTCACACGGTTACGTGGAGCAGACGTTCCTCTCCGGACCGACGTCGCTCTGGAACATCTGACGTCACCGTCTGAGTCCAGGTTCATCGCAGGTTCATCGCGAGTCCTTCTAATGCAGAACTCTTGGAGTAAATTTAGCTCCTGGAGCTCATTTGTTACTAAAAGAGACTCGTTCCACTCTTCTTCTCTCGCTCTTCTCTCCATCCCACGCACTCACCAATCAGTGGGCGGAGAGAGAGAGAGAGGGATGGTGACTAAGAAGGAGGACGAGTACAGAGATTCAAACGGTATCAGAAGGTTTTGATATTTAAAGAGATATAATTAGAATATAAGTCCAGACGGATAATCTGTCTATGCAGGAAAATACAGTTGAATTACATCAAGTCCTTTTTTAAAGTATTAAAGGCTCTATCTGTCGTTTTCTTTAAAGCGTTTCTGGCTCCCCCTAGTGTTGAACAGTGTCATTGCTGTGCAGTAAAATCTTAGTTTCTCTAAGTTATCTCGCTCACAGGTCTCTGAAACTTCCTGGGATGGTCAGAAGTAGGGCTGAACGATATTGGAAATAAGTGCGATATTACATATCGGTGTCATGAATTGCAATATCGATATTAATGCAAAATTATTTTTTCACCTAAAATTGTAGCTGCGCAGCTGAGCGCAGGAGCGAGTACTTTAGGGGCGTTCCGGGGGTTTAAAGAAGGAAAACGATATATTTCCCTTTCGTTTTTTTCCGCTCTTCAGTGCCAACATGATCGTAGAAAAATATCACTAATAACGCTCAGTCTCGCGGGACTTGCGTCGGTTTCTCGCGATACTGAGCGACATCAGAGAGGAGCCGCCGGCACGTCGTGATATCACCAAATCAATAATAAATCCACCTCCTTGTACACGCACACATAACAACTTTATAAATGACGCTAACAACTTAGCTCGTTAGCATGTGGTGAAGACGCACACATAACACTTTATAAATGACGCTAACAACTTCTCTAGCACGCTCGTTAGCATAGAAAACAACTGAGACGAGATGAAAAGTTCTTACAATATGTTGCTTTAACAAAGGAGGTTGAAAGAGACAAGTGACTGGATCACTAGTGTTTGACTAGATCATAAGTTAGTATTACTTCAGTGTATAGACTAGCAAGACGCGTTGCCATAGCAACCGAGCCTAACAAGCCGCACAGTTCACAGACAGACGGAGACGTAAACAACAACGAGACATAGAAGTACAAACTGAGAACTTTACAGAACGTGACACTGATTGATCAAAGTGCGCGTTTAAGAAATGCTTGATTTATACAATAAAACTTAAATTATTGCACATCTTTTCGCAAGTGCCAACAAAGCAATAGCCATATTTTTTCGCTATATCGTGCAGCCCTAGTCAGAAGTCATCTCTGTTGACAATTTCCCAGGGTGTGCCCCAAGGAACTAGTCCGGGACCAAACTTGTTTATAATCTACATAAGCTTGTCTATTCTCGTGCTTCCTCTCTGTCTTGGATCTTCTTGTCAGGAAGTTTGGAAAAAGTTGCACTGTCATCACTTTTCCTGGTGTACACTTGTTAGCAAAACAACTTAAAAACATTTCTCAGTACTTGTTAAACGGTCATTGGACACATAACTTCACCAATAAGAATTACGCGGTAAATAGAAAAATAACACTAAGAGAGCTCGACTATCAAAGCACTACAGAAAAGATAAGAAAATGTAAATGTTACATAATGTTGCTTTAATGTGTGCAGCGTATTAAGGGTAGACATGTGGACTGTGGTTCATTGAACACACTCTGATTTCCTCCCACAGCCCCAGAGAACAAAGATTGATGAATATTTATTCTGGTTAGTCTCTATACTGATGGTAGTCCTCTGCCTCCTGCCCTCTGTAGCTGGGACAAGAGGGTGATATAACAATCCAGCTCTGGTTACGTAGCAGGAAAAAAAGAAATCGAGTCAAAGTTGATGATGGAGTGACAGCTTGAGAAAGAGGCAACATTTGTTTATAGAAAGAATATGTTTGGATATAAGATAAGATAAGATATACCTTTATTTTTCCCTCATTGGGGAAGTTTAGGTTGTAAAATAAATACACGTTATATTATCTATTAGTACACGAATAAAAGCAATAACAAAAACTACATGGAAATAATAATAAAAAAAACAATAAAAAACAAATACCAGAATAAATACAATTATATAAAATAATAATGATCATAAAACATTATAATAATAAACAAAGGTAATAAAATATGATGATATAATAATATAATGACAAAAGTATATCAACAACAATACACATTAGTACACGTACACTACAGAATTAAGAATGCAATGGTTCAGGGACTGACCCCTGAGGAACCCCACTGGCCTTAAGTTGACCGTGATGTTGGCGGCCTAAGAGAGTTTATTGATCATCATTGTCATGGGTTGTTGGTTGATAATCAATAGATCTCGATGAAAGATGATCGTGTTGAACTGTTGCCACGAATGTTTCTATTTTCTTCTGAAATGACATTTGATCATCAAACCTTCATCTTTACAGAGTTAAAACATTTTCTCAGTTTCCATCATTAGCTTCGGCGGGTTTTTTTTCACACGCTTGTGCTGCTATTTGTAGTCGTTGTGTAACAGTGTGCGAGTGTGTGGGTCTGTCCTCGGCAGCAGTCGTTCCTCCGGCGACTCCACCTCCTTTATCAGTTTCTCTCTATTATTTGCACCGTCCTTTGTCTTCCTTTGTCACACTGATTTTCTTTGTTTCACTCCCCCCTTCTCCCTCTCTCTCTCCCTCCCTCCCTCCCTCCAGTCCCAGAATGTGGCTGTAGGTTGATTAGAAAGCTCGTGGCAGCGAGCGTGCGATCCATCACTCGTTTCCACGCCTGCTGCCACGACCACGCACGCCAACACACACACCGACACACACCGACACACACCGACACACCGACACACACCGACACACCGACACACACCGACACACACCGACACACAGGCGTTTCCTTCGTGTTCTCCTGCGTAGCCTCCACGATATGTTTCGAGCTTTGTTTTTCAAATCAGCTGTTTTTCCCACAAGAACGTGTCTCCCTTCTTCACCTCCACGTGCCCTTCTTTCTTCCTTCCACTACCGTGTCACTCGTCCTCGTCACAGAACCGACGTCGTGTGTGCTAGGTTATTGTACTTTTTGTACTGTTTTTGTTTGTTTTAGAACGTTTCCTCAACAACAGAAATGTTCTCATCTATCTCCTCATTGGACATCGTGTGTGTGTGTGTGTGTGTGTGTGTGTGTGTGTGTGTGTGTGTGTGTGTGTGTGTGTGTGTGTGTGTGTGTCATCATCAAGGTTATTTGTTCGTGACAACTTCAGAAAGAGCTACATCTATTTTTATAAATCTGTAGACACGCGTTTATTTTTATCGCTTTCCAACTGGAATCGTTTTTTATTAGATTAGATTTGATATAACGTTATTAATATCTTGGGGGAAAAAAACATTTTATGTCTCACGCAAGGTGCGGTTGCTAAGCTAACGCTGATGTTTAGAAGGTAGTAGAAGTGTTAGAAAATGTCGATGTAAATCGATAATTTACCTTCATTTATTTTCTACTCACCCTCGTGTCGACTGAGGGTTGGGATTATTGTGACTTTTTACAGTTATAGGTAGAAGTGCATGCTAATGCTAATGTAGCAGTTGGCGCTAACTAGTCTTTGTCTACATCTTCGTCCAAAAAGACACTTAAAAACATCACAATACCTCCATACGTCAAATACCTGTAACATCCTTCTTGTATTGAAGCCTCAACATTAGAAATTGTTCTGAATTTTTTTTTTTAATCTATATTTGAAGATTGTTTTAGCAGACGTTTACATAATAACAAGTGATGCAGACAGGAAGTACTCGTCATTATAATTAATTATTGCGAGTGCTTTCAGAACACTCGGAGTAATTAAATATCGCTTTTTTTGCAATACCTTATCGATAGTCAAAACTATTCTCTCAGTTTTTTAAATGAACAATTACGGATATTCACTTGATTTCGATTGTATTACTTGAAATACAAATGTAGACGCCTCTGTTTATATTTGATAAGCTGTCAAAGCATTTGTTTTCACAATGCTATGAATGTTTTACTAAAATTAAATATCCTTGTTCCTTCACTATCACAATATATCTCTATACAGTATATCGTTTAGTTATCCCTGTACCATGATACGTGTCGCGTCGCCAGAATCCTGCCAACACACACCCATGAAATATATAATAACCTACGTTTTTACTCTTTCATAGTATCTTAGTGTTGGTGAAGCTTCATGAAACAGACTCAGGATTTCTTTAGAGCTCAGTAGGTGGCGCTCTTAGTGGACTGGAACAGTATTTTGAAGCAATACATTTCTCACGATGATGTTTTACTTCTGAAATTTGACACGTTTGATATAATTCTACAACCTGTTTTCGACCTGTTTTTTACGGTCTATGTCAAGTCCTTAAAACATTTTTATTTGTTCAGGCTTTTCCTTGATTTTCTGGAACTCCTGTGTTTGTCTCAGTGGTGTCTTGATCTTTTAAGTAAATATTTTATTGAGTATCATTTTGAATATTTAAGCGCTTTGTGACCCTGGTCTGGAAAAGTTACTTACTTACATAACATAGCTTGTGCTAACGTAACATATTCATCAATAATCCAATTACTTACTGTGTTGATGAAGCTTAGTAATAACATCTTGTTTAATTTGTATTAAATATTATATCCGTTTATATATTTTAATTTTAATGGAAGTGTACGTGATCATTTTCAAGACATGTTGTGTATCAGTTTGTGTGTGTATTAGAAATTAACATCAGGTCGAGATACACAATTTAATTCAATTTTATTGTTGAATCATAGCAAAGGTATTTCAAGAAACAGGCAGAAACCTAAAGCAGAATCAGACTCAGACAGAGGGATGGAGAAAGTGGAGAGAAGAGAGAAGAACCTCTCAATCTTTGCTAACATCTAAATTAATTTTTATATTTCTCAACAACAACCAGGCACCCGTGTGCGACCGTGTAATGCGATAAAGGTTCCATAAAAGTCCATCTTTGTTTCGTGAATGTTGGAATGGAGTGTGACGTGTTCATCAATCCCTACAGATGCGTTTCTACTTTGTGTCGTTCCCTACTTTCTCTTCACCGTCTCCCCCCTCGACGTCTTCCTCGGCCCACTCGGCCTCCCCTGAGTCCGGTCTCCATCGCCTCCGCCGCTCGATATCCAGCAAGGGCAGCTGTGAGTCCGGGTAATGAAAGAGCCTCCGGCTGCTGCTCTGGTCATTTGATTAGCAGAAGATATTCTGCTCATCAGGCTTCATCCGAGGCTCACAATCCAATCACAGCTAATAAAAGAATCCGCTCGTCTCCCCGTGACCCACAGCAGCGGCGTCCATGTTTTCTTGATCCATCATGACTCCACATGACATCTCTTGTTTACTTTCGACCCGCCGTCGTAACCATGGTTCTCAGAATACGAGTGACCGCTATGACATTATTGTTTCAAAATAAATATAAATATGTGTGTATCTGAACCGTAACCTGAAAACGTGTATCTCTATTTGCAAATGCGTTACTCGATTTACAAATGCTACATTTCCAAAGTATACAGAACTCAAAACACGATCAAACATCACGGACAAGGCCTGAAAAAACGCACAACTTCCAGAACCAGCTTGACTTGGATTTTAAGATTTGTCCTTTGAAATGACACATTTGCAAAATTCTAGCTGTGCATTCTTGAATTGAGTCGCTCATTTGTGGATGACGGTACAGATGCACATACATGTTGGAAAAAACACGAATTTGTGACCGTTATCGGATACAAAGATTTACCAAACCCACACCCCGAAGGTGGTGAAGCCATTAGAGGGCAGAACATGCATGAAGTAGAATCTATATATTTTATACCGTCGGAACATAAGAGACTAGAAAACAAATTTAATTCAAATAAATGTACTGAAGTGTAGCCACAGGGCGACTTTCAAAGCTCATTTGGTCGAAATATAACTATAAAACTGATTCATCTTTAACATTTATATTTGATGCTTTATATATTTTTTAATGTTCTTTTTATTCATGTTTTGTTTATAAGATAAGTCAAATAACCAGACAAAAAATGCGATTGGGGCACATGTGGAGATATTTGATCAAATATTTAGAATAGTGGAAAATACAACAGAATTAGTCTTTTCGGGCCTGGTAATGGCTAAAAACTCCTTTATTCATTAACTTCATCTTTTTGGATTTGTATACAAATGAAACGTGCAAAAGTGATCAAATAATTATCAAGAATTTATTCTCTTATTTTTCTAAAATGATGGCATATTATACTTGTTGTATAAACTGTTCTACAGAATAAAACATTGTATATGTGAGCTCCATCAGTGATAGGATGCTCCATCCCAGGTGTGTGAGGGAGAGGTACCGCAGGTCCTTCCTCCCTGCTGCCATCAGACTCCTCAACAAGAACACACCAAGATAAATATTTAACTGCACCTTTCTTGTAATTTTTGTAAATATGATTGTGAATATATAATATAGTGCAGATTTATTTTCTATTCTATTTAGATTTTCTTTCTTTTTCTTTTTATTATTTTTTATTTCTGGGTGTTTTATTTTCTTGGTATATTGCTCTTGCTTGAACCGAATTTCCCCTCGCGGGACAACTAAAGGATTCTGATGATGATGATATAATTGTGTGTATTTTTTACTTGAATAAGCTTCGAGCGGATGTGAGAGCGGAGTTGTTTTCATTCACCTTCCCTGGGATTATTATCTAATCTGCTGGTTGGGAGAACAAAGCTTATTTTGAAATCTTTGTCATGCTCGTGGCGTGTAGGTGTTCTCGCCTACTGCTGATTAATAATAGGTTTGAGCATCAGGAACCTGCGTTCAGAGACGGCAGCGTTCGACTCGCGTGGAAATCCACACGTCAAAACATTCCACTCGGTGATTCAGCTGCGAGTGGTAGCAGTGATCCCACTCTCTCCTCGCGTCCTCGCCGACTACTGAACGCTTGTCCTCGCGGAGCGGCGTGATTAGGACCAGCACCTCCTCACGGTTTGTTTAGCAGTTTGTGGGTATTTTTAGTTGGGACGAAACATTTGCACTTTATTTTTTTTATTTTTTTATTTGCAGTTGATTCAGAACTCTGCAGCGAGAATTCTGAGGCGCTCTAGTAGAAGAACTCACATTTCTCCTTCAAACTCTTCACTGGCTGCCAGTTTCTTTCAGGATCATTTTAAAATTCTGGTTCTTACTTTCAGATCTATTCATGGTCAGACCTTCATGATCTGATCCAGACTTACACCCCAGCTCGGGCTCTGAGGTCTGTGGATCAGAATCTACTGATGGTTCCTGAACTTCAGGACCAGAGGAGAGAAATCCTTCCAGACTGTTGCTCCTAAGCTTTGGAACCATCTCTGTGTTTGATGATCTACTGACTCCTTCAAGAAACATCTCTGTGTTTGATGATCTACTGACTCCTTCAAGAAACATCTGTGTTTGATGATCTACTGACTCCTTCAAGAAACATCTGTGTTTGATGATCTACTGACTCCTTCAAGAAACATCTGTGTTTGATGATCTACTGACTCCTTCAAGAAACATCTCTGTGTTTGATGATCTACTGACTCCTTCAAGAAACATCTCTGTGTTTGATGATCTACTGACTCCTTCAAGAAACATCTCTGTGTTTGATGATCTACTGACTCCTTCAAGAAACATCTTAAGAGACTTTTATTTGTTCAGGCTTTTCCATGATTTTCTGGAACTTCTGTTGTGTTATCAGTTTTATCTTGACCTTAAAAGTATATACTTTATTGAATATTGTTTTGATTGTTTAAGCGCTTTGTGACCCTGGTCTGGAAAAGCGCTCTACAAATAAAAATTACTTACTTACTTTGAGAGGAACCGAGAGGTTGGGTGACTCCGAGGTCGTCCTGGTCTCCACCAGGAAGTCGATACGATTGATGGTTATCAAAACTGTAAGTGCTCGTGGAGGAAACTCTGTCTTTCCAACCGCAGTCCGGCGTCCGTTCATCAGCGTGATAAAATGGCGGTTCATCTACATGCCCAAGTGTTCCACCGGGTCCATGTGCACTCGTCCCGGGCCGGGGGTGGAAAACGCATGAAAAAGCATGAGACAGCAGGTTTCTGGGAAAAAGGTTGTGGATCAGCAAACTGAGCGCCACAGTCTCATAAAGAGGATGACAATTATCAGAAGAGCCAGCGTCACGTCGCTGGAGTCGGCCCACCAGCTTCCACGCCGCAGTAATGACACTCTCAGCAAATTGCACTTTTTTTTTACAACAGATCCCACCTGCTGGGGGTTTACTGTCTCCTGGTGGTTCTGCTTATGGACCAGAAAACTGCCCACATTCCAGAGATAAAAAAGGACGGATGTCTGTCGATATCAAGATACCGTGTCAACGATTACTATATTGAGATAATGCTGGAGTCGACTGTATCCTCTCGTCCTCAGTAATCGCCTGATTTCATTGTTCCTTAAGATGTGTAGGAGCTAATGATTCTATTCACACTTCAAACCACAAAAGAAAGATTATCAAAAAATATTTTTTATCCTTTTCTTTGCATTATTTCCTTTGATTTATGTTCTTGGTCATCCTTTGCACTTAGTTCTTTACATTTGCCCTTTGCCATCCATCCATCCATCCATCCATCCATCCATCCAACCATCCATCCAACCATCCAACCATTCATCCATCCATCCATCCAACCATCCAACCATTCATCCATCCATCCAACATCCATCCATCCATCCATCCATCCACCCACCCCTCCATCTATACATCTGTCATCCATCCACCCATCCATCCATCAATCCATCCATCCAACATCCATCCATCCATCCATCCACCCCTCCATCTATCCATCCATCCACCTATCCAACCATCCATCCATCCATCCATCCACCCATCCATCCATCCATCCATCCATCCACCCCTCCATCTATCCATCTGTCATCCATCCACCCACCCACCCATCCATCCATCCAACCAACCAACCACACATCCATCCATCCATCCATCCACCCCTCCATCCATCCACCTATCCAACCATCCATCCACCCATCCATCCATCCATCCAGCCACCCCTCCATCTATCCATCTGTCATCCATCCACCCACCCACCCATCCATCCATCCATCCATCCATCCATCCATCCATCCATCCATCCATCCATCCACCCACCCATCCATCCTTCCATCCATCCATCCATCCATCCATCCATCACATACATCCATCCATCCATCCATCCATCCATCCATCCATCACATCCATCCATCCATCCATCCATACATACATCCATCCACCTATCCAACCATCCATCCACCCATCCATCCAGCCACCCCTCCATCTATCCATCTGTCATCCATCCACCCACCCACCCATCCATCCTTCCATCCATCCATCCATCCATCCATCCATCCATCCATCCATCCATCCATCCATCCATCCATCCATCCATCCATCCATCCATCCATCCATACATCCATACATCCATACATCCATCCATCCATACATCCATCCATCCATACATCCATCCTTCCATCCATCCATCCATCCATCCATCCATCACATCCATCCATCCATCCATCCATCCATACATCCATACATCCATACATCCATACATCCATACATCCAGGATAGAGTGACATCTAGTGGACTCTGACTATAAGGCTTCATGAAGCTTCATCAACATGAGTAACTTTTTGTTGATGAACTGATTAAGCGAGCATTAGATGTCATCATGTAAACACATTTGTTTAGAAGCTCTATGTTGGCCAGTTGACCCAACAGAACCCAGGACCATCACCATCCACCGCCAACATTTATACACGTCCAAGACCACAAGAAAACCTACAGTGGGTTGTAGTACAATATCAAAAGTGTGTCAATTGTTGTGAATAAAAGTGTCTTCATCGTGAGAACATGTTCATGACTCAGTAGATGCTTGATAATGATTCTTCCTCCGTCTTTCAGCAGCGACTCCCAGTTGTGGCCGGTGGGCATGGTTTTGGAGGGAAGCTCAGAGGCGCTGTGTCCCCCCCCATCTCTGGAGCTGCGCCCGTCCTGCAACAAGAGCCAGCCCTCGCCTCCTCTGGGCTCCAGCTCCCAACACCAAGACGGAGTCTTCCCCGAGGACCGGGAGCCGGTCAAGTACGGCGAGCTCATCGTTCTAGGGTGAGAACCTTCCGTTGTTTCAGGCCTTTCAGATTCAAGAACCATCACTCACCACTAGGTGGGTGTGTGGGCGATATTGAAATACTGTAGGAACAAGGATATATTTGTAGTATTTACTATAGTATGTAGTATTTTAATTTTTAGAGGGGTCTCCTGCCCCTCTTGGGCCCCCTTACAATTAAAAAAACGTTATCTTAACATTTAATAATTTTTCGCAATATTGGACACATTTGTATTTTAATGGGAGTCTTCATTTGTAGTATTGTCCAGTACTTGACTCTGGTGTTGTGATAGTGTAGTAACAAGTATATATGTGTAGTATTGTCCAGTACTTGACTCTGGTGTTGTGATAGTGTAGTAACAAGTATATATGTGTAGTATTGTCCAGTACTTGACTCTGGTGTTGTGATAGTGTAGTAACAAGTATATATGTGTAGTATTGTCCAGTACTTGACTCTGGTGTTGTAGTATTTACAGACCACATGACTCTTGACGAAGTCGTAACTACGTTCATTTGTTTTCAAACCAAAATATGTCCAAACATCAGCTTTAAAAGCTGCTGGACTCACTGTATCCTCTCATCCTCAGTCATAGCCAGGATCTCACGGGATCACATTGTTTAGCTGCGGAGGACGTAATAACTGCTGGGTGTTTAACAAAAAGAACATTAACTGCAAATAGATCCATACATTCATGCGAAATGTATTGTAAAAAAAAAACATTAAATAACTATGATACCAATAAAAAAAACAATATTTCACAATATTTCAGTGTATCAGTGTATCTTTTTTCTTCAAACCGTAATTAAAGTGGCCCCTCAAAGCAGTGAGGTGTCGATGAAACTCCATGAAACTTCATAGCTTCATGGATTAAATAATGGCAAATACAATTTAACATTTATTTTGTAGTAAAAACAGTGGATAAGAATGTTCAGGCAGGAAATGAGTTATAAAAGTAAAGTGTGTTTGGTTTCGCTCTCTGCTCTATAATGTATTTTAGCTTTTATGCAGCTTCAAACAGTTTTTTCTATTGAAAGCTCACATCAAGGGCGCCACCTACTGACCTCTTTATACCATGAGCCCTGTTTCATGAAGCTCCATCGACCCACCAGTACCTCAAAGTAGGTGATTATTGCACTTCCATCAGGGTGTTAAAAAAAACAGAATCAAAAATAAGAATAGAATAAATCTGAGAGGGAAAGAGTAGTTAAAACGGTAACAAACGCCTCACTGGGAGCGAACATGAACGGATTGTCCTAAGATTGATCCTGAACTACTGGAATGTTTGCTGTCAAACAATTCCACGTCCATGTCTCTATTAGCTGAACAAATACTTCATCTGCGTCAGAGACTTCACTTTTTTTTCCTCGTCAATATTTATTCACGTCATCTGAACACGGAGGAACACGGAATCCTTCCCAGAGTCACGGATGTTTTGGCGCTTATGAACATTGACCTACTGAACTGATAACACGCCTTTTATTCTGCACTTTAATATTATTCATTCAATATTAGACCTGTTTATATTTCAGGGAAGGGGGGTATATAATGTCCGAGAGGGGCCACATTATATAGTCTGTGTATACAATGTGGCCCTTCAAACATGTGGTACAATTCAGACCCGCTCTAGTAGAAGAACTCACATTTCTCTGATCCTCACACTTTTATTTGTTCAGGCTTGTCCTTGATTCTCTGAGACTCCTGTGTTTGTCTCGGTGTTGTCTTGATCTTTTAAGGATATATTTTCTTCTTGTTTTGATTGTTTAAGCGCTTTGTGACCCTGGTCTGGAAAAGCGCTCTACAAATATTACTTACGTACTTACTTACGTACTTACAATGAGTCATTTTTTCATAGTTCATTTGTGACTCAACTCTTCTAACACACTTTTGTGTTGTGTTGCCGTGAAGACACAATGGTTCGCTGGTCAACGGAGACAAAGGACGGAGAAGAAGTCGTCTGGCGCTCTACAAGAGACCGAAGGCCAACGGGGTCAAGCCGGACGTCATCCACAATGTGTCCACCCCTCTGGTGTCAAAGGTCAGAAACCATTTGATTTATTTTTTACATTTCATTTTCTATTTCAGAGAGACCAAAAATAAATTCTACATTTTTAATTAAATATAAAAAATACTACAGTGCCGAATGGATGTAAGGATGGATGGATGTAAGGATGGATGGATGGATGGATGGATGGATGGATGTAAGGATGGATGGATGGATGGAAGGATGGATGGATGGATGGATGGATGGATGGATGGATGGATGGATGGATGGATGGATGGATGGATGGATGGATGGATGGACGGACGGATGGATGGATGGATGGATGGATGGATGGATGGATGGATGGATGGATGGATGGATATAAGGATGGATGTAAGGATGGATGGATATATGGATGGATGGATGGATGGATGTAAGGATGGATGGATGGATGGATGATAGGATGATAGGATGGATGTAAGGATGGATGGATGGATGGAGGAGGATGATGGATGGATGGATGGATGGATGGATGGATGGATGGAGGATGGATGGATGGATGGATGGAGGAGGATGGATGGATGATAGATGGATGTAGGATGGATGATATAAGGATGGATGGATGGATGTAAGGATGGATGGATGGATGGATGGATGGATGGAAGGATGGATGGATGGATGGATGGATGGATGGATGGATGGATGGATGGATGGATGGATGGATGGATGGATGGATGGATGGAAGGAAGGATGGATGGATGGATGGATGGATGGATGGATGGATGGATGGATGGAAGGATGGATGGATGGATGGATGGATGGATGGATGGATGGAAGGAAGGATGGATGGATGGATGGATGGATGGATGGATGGATGGATGGATGGATGGATGGAAGGAAGGATGGATGCCTCAATGCATCAAATGTTCATATTAAATTTAAAAGTCAACAAATTAACATATTTTATTTTATTTATTGGAATTATAATTTACTATCTTCTGTGTAAAAAGAAATTAATTAAACTTTCAATTTTTGCAATACATTTTTTAATCAATTAATTCATTTTAAATGAAGCATCCCTTTAATATATAAACTATTGAATTTCATTATTTAATAAAAATAAATGTAACATTTCAATATAGAGAATATAAAATTCTATTATTTCATAATAAATTAATTTTAGAATTTTTACAATAAAAAAAAATTTCAAAAGATTTCCGGCCTCTGACTCGTCAGTTACCAGCGATCTTTAAAACGATGGAACATCAGGGTTTTGAACCATCAGCCGTCAGAGCGAGTGGATCACAAACACTGTTCCAGCAGCTGATGAAACCACTCCAGCTGTGCTCGCTCCCCGGAGGAGGGAAAAACCTGCTGCACTCGCCAGACCTTCAGATCTCCTTGTGTCACGTGACCAAGATCCTGTGCTTCCTATTGGCAGGCGCTCAGCAACAAGAGCCAGCACAGCATCTCCTACACACTGTCCCGGAGCCACTCCGTCATCGTGGAGTACACGCATGACACCAACACGGACATGTTCCAGGTCAGTGTCGCCCGGTGTGGCTACAGTATCGTCCGAACTACAGTATCGTCCCCCCTACAATATATCGGTCCCCCCTACAATATATCGGTCCCCCTACAATATCGTCCCCCCTACAGTATCGGTCCCCCTACAATATTGGTCCCCCTACAATATTGTCCCCCCTACAGTATTGGTCCCCCCTACAATATTGTCCCCCCTACAGTATCGGTCCCCCCTACAATATTGTCCCCCTACAGTATCGGTCCCCCCTACAATATCGGTCCCCCTACAATATCGTCCCCCTACAGTATCGGTCCCCCTACAATATCGTATCATCCCCCTACAATATATCTGTCCCCCCCTACAGTATCGGTCCCCCTACAATATTATCCGCCCTACAGTATCGGTCCCCCTACAATATCGGTCCCCCTACAATATCGTCCCCCTACAGAATCGGTCCCCCTACAATATCGTCCCCCCTACAAGTATCGGGTCCCCCTACAATATCGTATCGTCCCCCTACAATATATCTGTCCCCCTACAATATCGTCCCCCTACAATATATCGGTCCCCCTACAATATTGTCCCCCTACAGTATCGGTCCCCCTACAATATCGTCCCCCTACAGTATCGGTCCCCCTACAATATCGTATCGTCCCCCCTACAATATATCTGTCCCCCTACAATATCGTCCCCCTACAATATATCGGTCCTCCCTACAATATTGTCCCCCTACAGTATCGGTCCCCCCTACAATATTGTCCCCCCCTACAGTATCGGTCCCCCTACAATATCGTCCCCCTACAGTATCGGTCCCCCTACAATATCGTATCGTCCCCCCTACAATATATCTGTCCCCCTACAATATCGTCCCCCTACAATATATCGGTCCCCCTACAATATTGTCCCCCTACAGTATCGGTCCCCCTACAATATCGTCCCCCCTACAGTATCGGTCCCCCTACAATATCGTATCGTCCCCCTACAATATATCTGTCCCCCCTACAATATCGTCCCCCCTACAATATATCGGTCCTCCCTACAATATTGTCCCCCTACAGTATCGGTCCCCCTACAATATTTTCCCCCCTACAGTATCGGTCCCCCCTACAATATCTTCCCCCTACAGTATCGGTCCCCCTTACAATATCGTTCCCCCACTTCCTACGTGATGACATCACGCTGCATATGCAAACGTGTCTTTAAAATATTTTTTATGGTTTAAAGAAACGTCAACAGAATGTTTACATGATATTTTTACCTCATAAAACAATTATATTGACAAAAAGACGATCTTCGTCAACATCATCACTTTCTTTCATTTCCTGTTCTGACGATCATGTGACTTTGACACCAGGAAGTGCTACATGTGACGAAGCCGCTGATTGGTCTGAACTGTTTTACTAATAATAACACACAACTGTACAATGAAATACAAACATTCGAGTTCAGAAATAATTCGCTTTTCAAATAACAAAAATGTTAGAATTTTCCCCTTTCTTTAATTTATTATCTCTGTCTGTAGTTTATAAACACCTCAGTAATTATTTAGTTTTCATTTCGATTTTTTTCCCGATTTAAATAAATTAATAAATGTACATAAGCTAATTATTTCTGAACTCGAATGTTTGTATTTCATTGTACAGTTGTGCGTTATTATTAGTAAAACAGCTTCAGCCAATCAGCGGCTTCGTCACATGTAGCACTTCCTGGTGTCAAAGTCACATGATCGTCAGACCAGGAAATGACAGAAAGTGATTATGTTGACGAAGTGTGGTGAAAAGAATCATGTAAACGTTTCTTTTACCCATAAAAAATATTTTCAAGAGACGTTCGCATATGCCGTGTGTGACGTCATCACGTAGGAAGTGGGGGGACGATATTGTAGGGGGGACGATATTGTAGGGGGACCGATATTGTAGGGGGGACCGATATTGTAGGGGGGACGATATTGTAGGGGGGACGATATTGTAGGGGGACGATATTGTAGGGGGGACGATATTGTAGGGGGACGATATTGTAGGGGGGACGATATTGTAGGGGGACCAATATTGTAGGGGGACGATATTGTAGGGGGGACGATATTGTAGGGGGACCGATATTGTAGGGGGGACGATATTGTAGGGGGAACGATATTGTAGGGGGACCGATATTGTAGGGGGGACGATATTGTAGGGGGACCGATATTGTAGGGGGACGATATTGTAGGGGGACCGATATTGTAGGGGGACCCGATATTGTAGGGGGGGACGATATTGTAGGGGGACGACGATATTGTAGTGTAGGGGACCGATATTGTAGGGGGACGATATTGTAGGGGGACGATATTGTAGGGGGACCGATATTGTAGGGGGGGCCGATATTGTAGGGGGACCGATATTGTAGGGGGACCGATATTGTAGGGGGACCGATATTGTAGGGGGGACGATATTGTAGGGGGGACCGATGTTGTAGGGGGGACGATATTGTAGGGGGACCGATATTCTAGCTACACCAGCAACATGTCGTCGCCTACTGATGACATCATCTCTTGTTGTCGATGAATATTTACATGTAAACGTCTTCTCCTTCAGATCGGACGCTCCACCGAGAGCATGATCGACTTTGTGGTCACGGACACGGCGGGCGGCGGCGGCGCAGCGGCGGTCAGAGTGGGGGCGGCGCCGGGGAAGGGGGCGGCGGCCAGTCGGCTCAGAGCACAATCTCGCGCTACGCCTGCCGCATCATGTGCGAGCGCAGCGCCCCCTACACGGCGCGCATCTACGCCGCCGGCTTCGACTCGTCCAAGAACATCTTTCTCGGGGTGAGTCCCGTCACCGTGGCAACAGAAACCGCCGCTGGCGACATCACGGGTGTGAGGATGGTCGTCAAGCATGTGACCTGGCTGGAGGGAGCATGTGTCACATGTGTGTGAGAGAGTGTGTGTGTGTTGTGTGTCGGTTACATAAGCATGAGATCATCGTTGTGTGTTTGTGAGCCAGAGTGAACATTTGTTTTTTTGTGATGTGCTGATGAAGCTTCACGAAGCATTGTTTTTTATTAGATGGCGTCTCTGCAATATTTTTCTTTGTTTTGAACAACTGTTCTAATGAAACATCACATCTTTTTTAAACTGAGGGCGCCCCCTACTGACCTCTGAACGACATGACACTGTTTCATGAAGCTTCATCAACACTTCACTAATTTTTGTATGCATATCCAGCTCAGGATGGATGGATGGATGGATGGATGGATGGATGGATGGATGGATGGATGGATGGATGGATGGATGGATGGATGGATGGATGGGATGGATGGATGGATGGATGGATGGATGGATGGATGGATGGATGGATGGATGGATGGATGGATGGATGGATGGATGGATGGATGGATGGATGGATGGATGGATGGATGGATGGATGGATGGATGGTATGGATGGATGGTACATGGATCGATGATGTTTGCAAATAGAATTGTTCTTTTGTAGTACTAGATCTATAAAGGAACTGGGTGGATAGGATGGTTCAGGATGGAAGGATGGACAAAAGGAGTGTGATTTGGTGAATGTATGCATAAATCATTGCAGACGGATGGCTCGTTCGACACATGGCTTGACTGCACTTCTTCACAACTAAGGTTGGATGGATCGGCACAAATGTTTCAGTACGGTACATATCACAATACACGGTCAACAATACGATGTATTGTAATACTGTAACAAGTATATATTTGTATTATTGTTGAGTAAATATGATCTTTATTTATATATTTAAAGAGAAAAGTATCTTCCTGTTGAAACATGGGATGTTTTTAGATGATATAATATTTTGGTGTAATTTAAAAAAGAGCTCAAAGGTGGATATAAAGAGGTTTTAGAGGATTCTCTCCTCCTGGATCCTTTCCTCTTCTCCTCCTTCTTCTCCTTCTCCTCTTCTGCTCCTTCTCCTCCTTCTCCTCCTTCTCCTCTTCTTCTCTTCTCCTCTTCTCCTCTTCTCCTCCTTCTCCTCCTTCTCCTCTTCTCCTCTTCTCCTCCTTCTCCTCTTCTTCTCTTCTCCTCTTCTCCTCTTCTCCTCCTTCTCCTCTTCTCCTCTTCTCCTCTTCTCCTCCTTCTCCTCCTTCTCCTCCTTCTCCTCTTCTCCTCCTTCTCCTCTTCTCCTCTTCTCCTCCTTCTCCTCTTCTCCTCTTCTCCTCCTTCTCCTCCTTCTCCTCTCTCTTCTTCTCCTCCTTCTCCTCCTTCTCCTCCTTCTCCTCTTCTCCTCCTTCTCCTCCTTCTCCTCTTCCTCCTTCTCCTCCTTCTCCTCCTCCTCTCTCCTTCTCCCTCCTCCTCCCTTCTCCTCTTCTCCTCCTTCTCCTCCTTCTCCTCCTTCTCCTCCTTCTCCTCCTTCTCCTCCGGGTACTCTCCTTCTCCTCCTTCTCCTCCTCTCCTTCTTCCTCCTTCTCCTCCTTCTCCTCCGGGTACTCTCCTTCTCCTCCTTCTCCTCCTTCTCCTCCTTCTCCTCTTCTCTCTCTCCTCCTCTCCTCCTTCTCCTCCTTCTCCTCCTTCTCCTCTTCTCCTCCTTCTCCTCCCTTCTCCTCTCCTCCTTCTCTCCTTCTCCTCTTCTCCTCTTCTCCTCCTTCTCCTCTTCTCCTCCTTCTCCTCTCCTTCTCCTCCTTCTCCTCCTTCTCCTCCTTCTTCTCCTCTTCTCCTCCTTCTCCTCCTTCTCCTCCGGGTACTCTTCTTCTCCTCCTTCTCCTCCTTCTCCTCCTCTCCTCTTCTCCTCCTTCTCCTCCGGGTACTCTTCTTCTCCTCCTTCTCTTCCTTCTCTTCCTTCTCCTTCTTCTCCTCTTCTCCTCTTCTCCTCCTTCTCCTCCTTCTCCTCCTTCTCCTCCTTCTCCTCTTCTCCTCCTTCTCCTCCTTCTCCTCTTCTCCTCCTTCTCCTCCTTCTCCTCCTCTTCTTCTCCTCTCCTCCTCCTCCTCCTTCTCCCTCCTTCTCCTCCTTCTCCTCCTTCTACTCTTCTTCTCCTCCTTCTCTCTTCTCTTCCTTCTCCTTCTTCTCCTCCTCTCTCCTCCTTCTCCTCCTCTCCTCCTTCTCCTCCTTCTCCTCCCTTCTCCTCCGGTCTCTTCTTCCTCCTTCTCCTCCTTCTCTTCCTTCTCCTCCTTCTCCTCTTCTCCTTCTCCTCCGGGTACTCTTCCTTCTCCTCCTTCTCCTCCTTCTCCTCTCCTCTCTCCCCCCTCCTCCTCTCCTCCTTCTCCTCCTTCTCCTCTTCCTCCTTCTCCTCCTTCTCCTCCTTCTCCTCCAGGTACTCTCCTTGTGTTAGTAGAAGTGAGTCACTCTCACGTGTGGGCGTCATAAATGTTTGATGTCTCTGACTGTGTTGATCCTCAGATCTGATGTTTCCTCCGTGAGAAAATATATTGAGTTTAAAAAACACATTAAAGATGGTACAACATCAGGTTAGGTAGTGATGAATATATTTGAAAAAACACATTAAAGATGGTACAACATCAGGTTAGTAGTGATGAATATATTTGAAAAAACACATTAAAGATGGTACAACATACATATCCCTATTTTTTTTTCCAAATACAATTGAACATTTATTTTGTAGTCAAAAATCTAAAAAGAACTGATGATAGGACCGTTCAGGCAGGAAATGAGTTACAAAAAGTAAAGTGTGTTTTGGTGAATTTATTAAAATAAATCAGTATTTGCAGACGTCAAGTCTCTTTTAACACATGACTTCACTTCACTTCTTCACAACTAAGGGTTGTTTATCGGCAAAAATGTCACAGTCCCGTACATATCACTATACACGGTCAACAATACGATGTGTTGTAATACTGTAACAAGTATATATTTGTATTATTGTTGAGTAAATATGATCTTTATTTATATATTTAAAGAAAAGTATCTTCCTGTTGGAAACATGGGATGTTTTTAGATTATATAATATTTTGGTGTAATTTAAAAAAAAGAGGCTCAAAGGTGGATATAAAGAGGGTTTTAGAGGATTCTCTCCTCCTGGATCCTTTCCTCTTCTCCTCCTTCTTCTCCCTTCTCCTCTTCTGCTCCTTCTCCTCCTTCTCCTCCTTCTCCTTCTTCTTCTCTTCTCCTCTTCTCCTCTTCTCCTCCTTCTCCTCCTCTCCCTCCTCTCTCCTCTTCTCCTCTTCTCCTCCTTCTCCTCTTCTTCTTCTCCTCTTCTTCCTCTTCTCCTCCTTCTCCTCTTCTCCTCCCTTCTCCTCTTCTCCTCCTTCTCCTCCTTCTCCTCCTTCTCCTCCTTCTTCTCCTCCTTCTCCTCTTCTCCTCTTCTCCTCCTTCTCCTCCTTTCTCCTCTTCTCCTCCTTCTCCTCCCTTCTCCTCTTCTCCTCTTCTCCTCCTTCTCCTCCTTCTCCTCCGTCTCCTTCTCCTCCTCTTCCTTCTCCTCCTTCTCCTCCTCCTTCTCCTCCTTCTCCTCCTTCTCCTCTTCTCCTCTTCTCCTCCTTCTCCTCTTCTCCTCCCTCCTCCTTCTCCTCTTCTCCTCTCCTTCTCCTCCTTCTCCTCTCTTCTCCTCCGGGTACTCTTCTCCTTCTCCTCCTTCTCCTCCTTCTCCTCTTCTCCCTCCTTCTCCTCTTCTCCTCCTTCTCCTCCGGGTCCTTCTTCTTCTCCACCTTCTCCTCCTTCTCCTCTTCCTCTCTCCTCCGGGTCCTTCTCCTTCTTCCTCCTTCTTCTCCTCCGGTTCTCCTTCTTCTCCTCCTTCTCCTCCTTCTCCTCCGGGTACTCTTCTTCTCCTCCTTCTCCTCCTTCTCCTCCTTCTCCTCTTCTCCTCCTTCTCCTCCTTCTCCTCCTTCTCCTTCTCCTTCTCTCCTCCGGTACTCTTCTTCTCTCCTTCTCCTCCTTCTCCTCTTCTCCTCTTCTCCTCCTCTTCTCCTCCTCTCTCCTCCTTCTCCTCTTCTCCTCCTTCTCCTCCTTCTCCTCCGGGTACTCTTCTTCTCCTCCTTCTCCTCCTTCTCCTCCTTCTCCTCTTCTCCTCCTTCTCCTCCTTCTCCTCCGGGTACTCTTCTTCTCCTCCTTCTCCTCCTTCTCCTTCTCTCCTCTTCTCTCCTCCTTCTCCTCCTTCTCCTCCTTCTCCTCCTTCTCCTCCTTCCTTCCTTCTCCTCCTTCTCCTCCTTCTCCTCCTCTCTTTCTCCTCTCCTCCTTCTCCTCCTTCTCCTCTTCTCCTCCTTCTCCTCCTTCTCCTCCTTCTCCTCTTCTCCTCCTTCTCCTCCTTCTCCTCCTTCTCCTCCAGGTACTCTCCTTGTGTTAGTAGAGTGAGTCACTCTCACGTGTGAGCGTCATAAATGTTTGATGTCTCTGACTGTGTTGATCCTCAGATCTGATGTTTCCTCCGTGAGAAAATATATTGAGTTTAAAAACACATTAAAGATGGTAAAAACCCGGTTTAGGGGGGATAAATTTTTTTGAAAAACACATAGATGGACAACATCAGGTTAGTAGTGATGAATATATTTGAAAAAACACATTAAAGATGGTACAACATCAGGTTAGTAGTGATGAATATATTTGAAAAAACACATTAAAGATGGTACAACATACATATCCCTATTTTTTTTTTGCCAAATACAATTGAACATTTATTTTGTAGTCAAAAATCTAAAAAATAACTGATGATAGGACCGTTCAGGCAGGAAATGAGTTACAAAAGTAAAGTGTGTTTTGGTGAATTTATTAAAATAAATCAGTATTTGCAGACGTCAAGTCTCTTTTAACACATGACGGTCTCACTTCACTTCTTCACAACTAAGGTTGTGTATCGGCACAAATTTACTGATATATAGTGATACTGTAGTAACATAGATTTATGTGTAGTATTGTCCAGTATTTGACTCTGGTGTTGTGATAGTGTAGTAACAAGTATATATGTGTAGTATTGTCCAGTACTTGACTCTGGTGTGGTGATAGCGTAGTAACAAGGATATGTGTGTAGTGTTGTCCAGTACTTGACTCTGGTGTTGTGATAGTGTAGTAACAAGGATATATGTGTAGTATTGTCGAGTACTTGACTCTGGTGTTGTGATAGTGTAGTAACAAGGATATATGTGTAGTATTGTCGAGTACTTGACTCTGGTGTGGTGATAGCGTAGTAACAAGGATATGTGTGTAGTATTGTCCAGTACTTGACTCTGGTGTTGTGATAGTGTAGTAACAAGTATATATGTGTAGTATTGTCGAGTACTTGACTCTGGTGTTGTGATAGTGTAGTACGAAGTATATATGTGTAGTATTGTCGAGTACTTGACTCTGGTGTTGTGATAGTGTAGTAACAAGTATATATGTGTAGTATTGTCGAGTACTTGACTCTGGTGTTGTGATAGTGTAGTAACAAGTATATATGTGTAGTATTGTCCAGTACTTGACTCTGGTGTTGTGATAGTGTAGTAACAAGTATATATGTGTAGTATTGTCCAGTACTTGACTCTGGTGTTGTGATAGTGTAGTAACAAGTATATATGTGTAGTATTGTCCAGTACTTGACTCTGGTGTTGTGATAGTGTAGTAACAAGTATATATGTGTAGTATTGTCCAGTACTTGACTCTGGTGTTGTGATAGTGTAGTAACACGTATATATGTGTAGTATTGTCCAGTACTTGACTCTGGTGTTGTGATAGTGTAGTAACAAGTATATATGTGTAATAGTGTCCAGTACTTGACTCTGGTGTTGTGATAGTGTAGTAACAAGTATATATGTGTAGTATTGTCCAGTACTTGACTCTGGTGTTGTGATAGTGTAGTAACAAGTATATATGTGTAGTATTGTCCAGTACTTGACTCTGGTGTCGTGATAGTGTAGTAACAAGTATATATGTGTAGTAGTGTCCAGTACTTGACTCTGGTGTTGTGATAGTGTAGTAACAAGTATATATGTGTAGTATTGTCCAGTACTTGACTCTGGTGTTGTGATAGTGTAGTAACAAGTATATATGTGTAGTATTGTCCAGTACTTGACTCTGGTGTTGAGATACTGTAGTAACAAGTATATATGTGTAATATTATCCAGTACTTGACTCTGGTGTTGTGATAGTGTAGTAACATGTATATATTTGTAGTATTGTCCAGTACTTGACTCTGGTGTTGTGATAGTGTAGTAACAAGTATATATGTGTAGTATTGTCCAGTACTTGACTCTGGTGTTGTGATAGTGTAGTAACAAGTATATATGTGTAGTATTGTCCAGTACTTGACTCTGGTGTTGTGATAGTGTAGTAACAAGTATATATGTGTAGTATTGTCCAGTACTTGACTCTGGTGTTGTGATAGTGTAGTAACAAGCATATATGTGTAGTATTGTCCAGTACTTGACTCTGGTGTTGTGATAGTGTAGTAACAAGTATATATGTGTAGTATTGTCCAGTACTTGACTCTGGTGTTGTGATAGTGTAGTAACAAGTATATATGTGTAATAGTGTCCAGTACTTGACTCTGGTGTTGTGATACTGTAGTAACAAGTATATATGTGTAGTATTGTCCAGTACTTGACTCTGGTGTTCTGATAGTGTAGTAACAAGTATATATGTGTAGTATTGTCCAGTACTTGACTCTGGTGTTGTGATAGTGTAGTAACAAGTATATATGTGTAGTAGTGTCCAGTACTTGACTCTGGTGTTGTGATAGTGTAGTAACAAGTATATATGTGTAGTATTGTCCAGTACTTGACTCTGGTGTTGTGATAGTGTAGTAACAAGTATATATGTGTAGTATTGTCCAGTACTTGACTCTGGTGTTGAGATACTGTAGTAACAAGTATATATGTGTAATATTGTCCAGTACTTGACTCTGGTGTTGTGATAGTGTAGTAACATGTATATATTTGTAGTATTGTCCAGTACTTGACTCTGGTGTTGTGATAGTGTAGTAACAAGTATATATGTGTAGTATTGTCCAGTACTTGACTCTGGTGTTGTGATAGTGTAGTAACAAGTATATATGTGTAGTATTGTCCAGTACTTGACTCTGGTGTTGTGATAGTGTAGTAACAAGTATATATGTGTAGTATTGTCCAGTACTTGACTCTGGTGTTGTGATAGTGTAGTAACAAGCATATATGTGTAGTATTGTCCAGTACTTGACTCTGGTGTTGTGATAGTGTAGTAACAAGTATATATGTGTAGTATTGTCCAGTACTTGACTCTGGTGTTGTGATAGTGTAGTAACAAGTATATATGTGTAATAGTGTCCAGTACTTGACTCTGGTGTTGTGATACTGTAGTAACAAGTATATATGTGTAGTATTGTCCAGTACTTGACTCTGGTGTTCTGATAGTGTAGTAACAAGTATATATGTGTAGTATTGTCCAGTACTTGACTCTGGTGTTGTGATAGTGTAGTAACAAGTATATATGTGTAGTAGTGTCCAGTACTTGACTCTGGTGTTGTGATAGTGTAGTAACAAGTATATATGTGTAGTATTGTCCAGTACTTGACTCTGGTGTTGTGATAGTGTAGTAACAAGTATATATGTGTAGTATTGTCCAGTACTTGACTCTGGTGTTGAGATACTGTAGTAACAAGTATATATGTGTAATATTATCCAGTACTTGACTCTGGTGTTGTGATAGTGTAGTAACATGTATATATTTGTAGTATTGTCCAGTACTTGACTCTGGTGTTGTGATAGTGTAGTAACAAGTATATATGTGTAGTATTGTCCAGTACTTGACTCTGGTGTTGTGATAGTGTAGTAACAAGTATATATGTGTAGTATTGTCCAGTACTTGACTCTGGTGTTGTGATAGTGTAGTAACAAGTATATATGTGTAGTATTGTCCAGTACTTGACTCTGGTGTTGTGATAGTGTAGTAACAAGTATATATGTGTAGTATTGTCCAGTACTTGACTCTGGTGTTGTGATAGTGTAGTAACAAGTATATATGTGTAGTATTGTCCAGTACTTGACTCTGGTGTTGTAAGTAGTTACAGTCCATATGACTCTTGTCCAGTAGGCCCGCCCTTCCCCCGGGGGTTGGGGTTTTTCCAACCCCCAGGACCTTTGATGAAGTCATAACTGCTTTCATTTGTTTTCAAACCAAAATATGTCCAAACATGCTTTAAAAGCTGCTGGAGTCACTGTATCCTCTCGTCCTCAGTCTTCACCAGGATCCCGCAGGATTTTATTCTTCCTTCAGTTGAGGTAATGACTGCTGCCATCTAACTGGATCTTATCCCAGTCTAAAATATCTAATGGTGTCTGAAAGCATCTGAGCTTGTGTCCACGTTGACGTACTCTTGTCTCCTGAACCTTCAAACGTCGTCGTCCGAAGAAGATAAAGCTTCTGTGGTCGTGAAGATCTTCTCTGCGGCGCGAGATAAAACGTACTGTGGTCCACGACCATCAGTACTCTTCAGAAATAACCCGTGATCCATATTCATGATGACGTGAAGAACCGCGGCGGTCGAGCAGAAGCCATAAAAGTCCTCTTTTATGACGGAGTGACTTCATCCTGAAGATTCATGGGCAGCAGGAGAGGCTCGGCAGCCGAGCAACAACATCGCTGACGCTCGGCCCGGAGCTGCTGTGTGCGAGCGGCAAATATTTGCTCCACAAATAACGTGGTGAAGAAAAAAAAGCTGGTCCTGCTCTGGAGACATGAAGCTCTGGAGAAGAGAAGCAGCGTCGCTGGAGCTCACAGTCAGCGACCATCGACGCAGGTCTTTGGAATTATAAAGATGCCTAAAATATATACAATGGGTAAAAAAAACACTCAAATACCATATTGATATAATATTGTTTATTTATTCATTGTTTAATTTTGCGTTGCAATTAAACCTCCGGCCCGCTAGGTGGCAGCAGTCATAACGTCATTCACTGCGAAGGGGACAATGATATCCCAGGAGATCCTATCGATGACTGAGCACGAGAGGATACAGCGGACTCCGGCAGCTTTTAAAGCTGGTTTGAAAACAAATGAAAGCAGTTACGACTTCGTCAAGAGTCATGTGGTCTGTAAATACTACAACACCAGAGTCAAGTACTGGTATCGTGATATGTAGTACTAGGTACTTGCCAATACACAACACTTATATATATACAACTTAAACTTAACTTTTATTTAGTGTTCTGCAACAGAGTATTCAAGGCTATCGGAGCTCCTAACCCTAGTGTTGTCCCTGGGTCAAGGTGACCCAAAGGCCTGAAAACAAATGTGTTTGTGGTATCCCTTGTGTTGTCCCTAGGTCAAGGTGACCCGGAGGCCTGAAAGCAAATGTGTTTGCGGGATCCCTTGTTTTATCTCTGGGTCAAGGTGAACCGAAGGCCTGAAAACAAATTTGTTTGTGGTATCCCTTGTGTTGTCCCTGGGTCAAGGTGACCTAAAGGCCTGAAAACAAATGTGTCTGTGGTATCCCTTGTGTTGTCCCTGGGTCAAGGTGACCTAAAGGCCTGGAAACAAATGTGTTTGTAGTATCCCTTGTGTTGTCCCTGGGTCAAGGTGACCTAAAGGCCTGAAAACAAATGTGTCTGTGGTATCCCTTGTGTTGTCCCTGGGTCAAGGTGACCTAAAGGCCTGAAAACAAATGTGTCTGTGGTATCCCTTGTGTTGTCTCTGGGTCAAGGTGACCCAAAGGCCTGAAAACAAATGTGTCTGTGGTATCCCTTGTGTTGTCTCTGGGTCTAGGTGACCCAAAGGCCTGGAAACAAATGTGTTTGTAGTATCCCTTGTGTTGTCCCTGGGTCAAGGTGACCTAAAGGCCTGAAAACAAATGTGTTTGTAGTATCCCTTGTGTTGTCCCTGGGTCAAGGTGACCTAAAGGCCTGGAAACAAATGTGTTTGTGGTATCCCTTGTGTTGTCCCTGGGTCAAGGTGACCTAAAGGCCTGAAAACAAATGTGTTTGTGGTATCCCTTGTGTTGTCCCTGGGTCAAGGTGACCTAAAGGCCTGAAAACAAATGTGTCTGTGGTATCCCTTGTGTTGTCTCTGGGTCAAGGTGACCCAAAGGCCTGAAAACAAATGTGTCTGTGGTATCCCTTGTGTTGTCTCTGGGTCAAGGTGACCCAAAGGCCTGAAAACAAATGTGTCTGTGGTATCCCTTGTGTTGTCTCTGGGTCAAGGTGAATGACCTCCCTGGCTTCCAGGAATACATTTACAGTGGTGGTGGCCTTAGGGTCACGTTGACCTTGAGACAATACAAAGGTTAACAATATAGTGAACTGACTGATTCATTTTTTATTATTTTTATTAGAGTATTATTATTTATAATACATATTGATTATGAATTATAAGTTTAGGATCATTATAATAATTATTATAAGTATATGATTATTATTAATTCGATTCATATGAATTATTTACACTAACATACAAGCCTGAGCTCAAGAAAACGTTCTCAACCGTCATGAGGTAATTATTCAAGTGTCTTCTTACATAACAGCGACTCGAACACAGCCTCAGATCTGTTTCTATTTTAAATCTTCGTCTCGACGTCTTCCATTCTTCGCAGACAATCACAGAAGAAACGTAATTCTGCAGTTTGATGCCACGTGAGCCGACCTCACTCACGAGTGTATTCTTGGAGTGTGTGGAGCTATATTTAGAAACGCAGAGTCGGCTGTTTCCTCCTCGCCCTCACCTTCACCTGCCTCTCCTGCAGGAACGAGCCGCCAAGTGGAGGACGTCGGACGGGCTGATGGACGGGCTGACCACCAACGGCGTGCTGGTGATGCACCCGGCGGGCGAGTTCGTGGCCGAGCCGGCGCCCGGCGTTTGGAGGGAGATCTCGGTGTGCGGCAACGTCTTCGCCCTGAGGGAGACGCGCTCGGCCCAGCAGCGAGGGAAACTGGTGAGGAACGTCGTGGTCAGATGTTTGATGGAAACGTGGGCAGATGTTTGATGGACGACGTGTTGGAGCTCGTCGAGTTTAAACGGAAGTTTCAGGAGAAAAATAGGCTTTTCTTTGATCGGATCCTTCCGTCCACGCCATGATGAGCAGTGACCGAGAACCCTTGAGCCCGGTTTAGATTTGAACCATCACTGCTTCATTATCATTTAAACGTATCATCACACATATATACTTGTTACTACAGTATCACAACACCAGAGTCAAGTACTGGACAATACTACACATATATACTTGTTACTACACTATCACAACACCAGAGTCAAGTACTGGACAATACTACACATATATACTTGTTACTACACTATCACAACACCAGAGTCAAGTACTGGACAATACTACACATATATACTTGTTACTACACTATCACAACACCAGAGTCTAGTACTGGACAATACTACACATATATACTTGTTACTACACTATCACAACACCAGAGTCTAGTACTGGACAATACTACACATATATACTTGTTACTACAGTATCACAACACCAGAGTCTAGTACTGGACAATACTACACATACATCCTTGTTACTACAGTATCACAACACCAGAGTCAAGTACTGGACAATACTACAAATATATACTTGTTACTACACTATCACAACACCAGAGTCTAGTACTGGACAATACTACACATACATCCTTGTTACTACAGTATCACAACACCAGAGTCAAGTACTGGACAATACTACACATATATACTTGTTACTACACTATCACAACACCAGAGTCAAGTACTGGACAATACTACACATATATACTTGTTACTACACTATCACAACACCAGAGTCAAGTACTGGACAATACTACACATATATACTTGTTACTACACTATCACAACACCAGAGTCAAGTACTGGACAATACTACACATATATACTTGTTACTACACTATCACAACACCAGAGTCTAGTACTGGACAATATTACACATACATCCTTGTTACTACACTATCACAACACCAGAGTCAAGTACTGGACAATACTACACATATATACTTGTTACTACACTATCACAACACCAGAGTCACGTACTGGACAATACTACACATATATACTTGTTACTACACTATCACAACACCAGAGTCAAGTACTGGACAATACTACACATATATACTTGTTACTACACTATCACAACACCAGAGTCAAGTACTGGACAATACTACACATATATCCTTGTTACTACACGTATCATCATTTTTAGGACAGTAGGTGGCGCCGTCAGTAAGTTAAGTAAGTGATTGTTATTTGTAAAGCGCCTTTTCTAGACCAGGGTCACAAAGAGCTTAAAAACTAAACAATACACAGTTAAAATATATACTTTAAAAGATCAAGATAACACTGAGACAAACACAGGAGTCTCAGATAATCAGGCTCAAATACAAGTGTCTTAAGATGTTTCTTGAAGGAGTCAGTAGATCATCAAACACAGATGTTTCTTGAAGGAGTCAGTAGATCATCAAACACAGAGATGTTTCTTGAAGGAGTCAGTAGATCATCAAACACAGAGATGTTTCTTGAAGGAGTCAGTAGATCATCAAACACAGATGTTTCTTGAAGGAGTCAGTAGATCATCAAACACAGATGTTTCTTGAAGGAGTCAGTAGATCATCAAACACAGAGATGTTTCTTGAAGGAGTCAGTAGATCATCAAACACAGAATGTTTCTTGAAGGAGTCAGTAGATCATCAAACACAGATGTTTCTTGAAGGAGTCAGTAGACCATCAAACACAGATGTTTCTTGAAGGAGTCAGTAGATCATCAAACACAGAGATGTTTCTTGAAGGAGTCAGTAGATCATCAAACACAGAGTGTTTCTTGAAGGAGTCAGTAGATCATCAAACACAGATGTTTCTTGAAGGAGTCAGTAGATCATCAAACACAGATGTTTCTTGAAGGAGTCAGTAGATCATCAAACACAGATGTTTCTTGAAGGAGTCAGTAGATCATCAAACACAGAGATGTTTCTTGAAGGAGTCAGTAGATCATCAAACACAGATGTTTCTTGAAGGAGTCGAGTAGATCATCAAACACAGATGTTTCTTGAAGGAGTCAGTAGATCATCAAACACAGATGTTTCTTGAAGGAGTCAGTAGATCATCAAACACAGATGTTTCTTGAAGGAGTCAGTAGATCATCAAACACAGATGTTTCTTGAAGGAGTCAGTAGATCATCAAACACAGATGTTTCTTGAAGGAGTCAGTAGATCATCAAACACAGATGTTTCTTGAAGGAGTCAGTAGATCATCAAACACAGATGTTTCTTGAAGGAGTCAGTAGATCATCAAACACAGATGTTTCTTGAAGGAGTCAGTAGATCATCAAACACAGATGTTTCTTGAAGGAGTCAGTAGATCATCAAACACAGATGTTTCTTGAAGGAGTCAGTAGATCATCAAACACAGATGTTTCTTGAAGGAGTCAGTAGATCATCAAACACAGATGTTTCTTGAAGGAGTCAGTAGATCATCAAACACAGATGTTTCTTGAAGGAGTCAGTAGATCATCAAACACAGATGTTTCTTGAAGGAGTCAGTAGATCATCAAACACAGATGTTTCTTGAAGGAGTCAGTAGATCATCAAACACAGATGTTTCTTGAAGGAGTCAGTAGATCATCAAACACAGATGTTTCTTGAAGGAGTCAGTAGATCATCAAACACAGATGTTTCTTGAAGGAGTCAGTAGATCATCAAACACAGATGTTTCTTGAAGGAGTCAGTAGATCATCAAACACAGATGTTTCTTGAAGGAGTCAGTAGATCATCAAACACATATGTTTCTTGAAGGAGTCAGTAGATCATCAAACACAGATGTTTCTTGAAGGAGTCAGTAGATCATCAAACACAGATGTTTCTTGAAGGAGTCAGTAGATCATCAAACACAGAGATGTTTCTTGAAGGAGTCAGTAGATCATCAAACACAGAGATGTTTCTTGAAGGAGTCAGTAGATCATCAAACACAGATGTTTCTTGAAGGAGTCAGTAGATCATCAAACACAGATGTTTCTTGAAGGAGTCAGTAGATCATCAAACACAGATGTTTCTTGAAGGAGTCAGTAGATCATCAAACACAGATGTTTCTTGAAGGAGTACAGGTAGATCATCAAACACAGATGTTTCTTGAAGGAGTCAGTAGATCATCAAACACAGATGTTTCTTGAAGGAGTCAGTAGATCATCAAACACAGATGTTTCTTGAAGGAGTCAGTAGATCATCAAACACAGATGTTTCTTGAAGGAGTCAGTAGATCATCAAACACAGATGTTTCTTGAAGGAGTCAGTAGATCATCAAACACAGATGTTTCTTGAAGGAGTCAGTAGATCATCAAACACAGATGTTTCTTGAAGGAGTCAGTAGATCATCAAACACAGAGTGTTTCTTGAAGGAGTCAGTAGATCATCAAACACAGATGTTTCTTGAAGGAGTCAGTAGATCATCAAACACAGATGTTTCTTGAAGGAGTCAGTAGATCATCAAACACAGATGTTTCTTGAAGGAGTCAGTAGATCATCAAACACAGATGTTTCTTGAAGGAGTCAGTAGATCATCAAACACAGATGTTTCTTGAAGGAGTCAGTAGATCATCAAACACAGATGTTTCTTGAAGGAGTCAGTAGATCATCAAACACAGATGTTTCTTGAAGGAGTCAGTAGATCATCAAACACAGATGTTTCTTGAAGGAGTCAGTAGATCATCAAACACAGATGTTTCTTGAAGGAGTCAGTAGATCATCAAACACAGATGTTTCTTGAAGGAGTCAGTAGATCATCAAACACAGATGTTTCTTGAAGGAGTCAGTAGATCATCAAACACAGATGTTTCTTGAAGGAGTCAGTAGATCATCAAACACAGATGTTTCTTGAAGGAGTCAGTAGATCATCAAACACAGATGTTTCTTGAAGGAGTCAGTAGATCATCAAACACAGATGTTTCTTGAAGGAGGCAGTAGATCATCAAACACAGATGTTTCTTGAAGGAGTCAGTAGATCATCAAACACAGATGTTTCTTGAAGGAGTCAGTAGATCATCAAACACAGATGTTTCTTGAAGGAGTCAGTAGATCATCAAACACAGATGTTTCTTGAAGGAGTCAGTAGATCATCAAACACAGATGTTTCTTGAAGGAGTCAGTAGATCATCAAACACAGATGTTTCTTGAAGGAGTCAGTAGATCATCAAACACATATGTTTCTTGAAGGAGTCAGTAGATCATCAAACACAGATGTTTCTTGAAGGAGTCAGTAGATCATCAAACACAGATGTTTCTTGAAGGAGTCAGTAGATCATCAAACACAGATGTTTCTTGAAGGAGTCAGTAGATCATCAAACACAGATGTTTCTTGAAGGAGTCAGTAGATCATCAAACACATATGTTTCTTGAAGGAGTCAGTAGATCATCAAACACATATGTTTCTTGAAGGAGTCAGTAGATCATCAAACACAGAGATGGTTCCAAAGCTTAGGAGCAACAGTCTGGAAGGATTTCTCTCCTCTGGTCCTGAAGTTCAGGAACCATCAGTAGATTCTGATCCACAGACCTCAGAGCCCGAGCTGGGGTATAAGTCTGGATCAGATCATGAGAGGTCTGACCATGAATAGATCTGAAAGTAAGAACCAGAATTTTAAAATGGATCCTGAAAGAAACTGGCAGCCAGTGAAGAGTTTGAAGGAGAAATGTGAGTTCTTCTACTAGAGCGGCTCAGAATTAATATATTTTGTATGAACTGTAGACGAGACACATCCTTCTTGTTTAGACATGAAAACAAACTGTTACAATAGTATAAATGAGTAATTTTCAAAACTATATATATATATATATATAAATATAAATATATATATATATATATATATATATATATATATATATATATATATATATATATACTGTCTGGGATTATATTGCTCAGTCCAGAGTCGTTCTGTGGATAAAAGTGTTAAAGATGGACTTTTATCTTCCCTGGTTTAAGGTCAAAGGGCGTCCATTTTGTTCTGAGAGGATGTCATTTGGTGAAGAGAAATCAAACATGAAGAGTTCAAGTTGAAACAGAAAAGCTTCTAAATTATTATTATTATACAACTTGTCTTCACAGACAGAAGTACAAACGTAGGACAGTTTCAGCTTAACTTATGCTAAAGTCATGTTGAACAAATAGAAAATAAAGTTCACAACTTAAATAAGCCTGAGGTTTGTTAATAAAATACAAACAAAATAAATACATGTGTTTGATTTTAAATATTATATTAAAGCTAGTTGTTTATATTAAGCTATAGGTTGTACATCGTAATATGTGTTTTCTTTATTATTAATCAATATTTACTTACTTGAAAATGTACTATAAGTGTCGGGGATTAGATCTTGTTATTTTGTTAAGAGTTTAACCAAATATTGTTAGGAGACTAGATCTTGTTCTTTTGTTAAGAGTTTAACCAAATATTGTTAGGAGACTAGATCTTGTTATTTTGTTAAGAGTTTAACCAAATATTGTTAGGAGACTAGATCTTGTTATTTTGTTAAGAGTTTAACCAAATATTGTTAGGAGACTAGATCTTGTTCTTTTGTTAAGAGTTTAACCAAATATTGTTAGGAGACTAGATCTTGTTCTTTTGTTAAGAGTTTAACCAAATATTGTTAGGAGACTAGATCTTGTTCTTTTGTTAAGAGTTTAACCAAATATTGTTAGGAGACTAGATCTTGTTCTTTTGTTAAGAGTTTAACCAAATATTGTTAGGAGACTAGATCTTGTTCTTTTGTTAAGAGTTTAACCAAATATTGTTAGGAGACTAGATCTTGTTCTTTTGTTAAGAGTTTAACCAAATATTGTTAGGAGACTAGATCTTGTTCTTTTGTTAAGAGTTTAACCAAATATTGTTAGGAGACTAGATCTTGTTCTTTTGTTAAGAGTTTAACCAAATATTGTTAGGAGACTAGATCTTGTTCTTTTGTTAAGAGTTTAACCAAAATCAACATCATTTTAGCTGGTCCTCCACACGACCTTGGATTGCACTGGTAGCCCTTTGACACCATCTAGTGGTCATGGCATGAAATAGCTTCGGTTGATGAAAGCACGAGTGTTGGCTCTTCCTTTCTGGGGCCAACAGTTCGAACAAGCGTTAAAGAAAATGTTGATTCCCGACATGTATTTGAAATGCGATTAAACTATTGATTCTTATTTTAAAACTGAAAAGGGTTTGTTTGTTTTTTACAAACGCATAGAAATGTGTCTTTCAAGTTATAATCTTGTCAAACTTTCAATATAATTTAGTTTAAAACAAGTTCCGGTTCGTATTTCGTCCACATACTGTAGCAGGAACATATTTATCATAAACGTCTGGGGTCTATTTCTTTGGGGGCTGATAAGTAACTGATAAGTAAGTCGGATAAGTAACTGATAAGTAACTGATAAGTAACTGATAAGTAACTGATAAGTAACTGATAAGTAACTGATAAGTAACTGATAAGTAACTGATAAGTAACGGATAAGTAACTGATAAGTAACGGATAAGTAACTGATAAGTAACGGATAAGTAACTGATAAGTAACTTATTAGTAACTGATAAGTAAGTGATAAGTAACTGATAGGTAACTGATAAGTAACTGAGATGTTTAAGTGATAAGTAACTGATAAGTAACTGATAAGTAACTGATAAGTAACTGATAAGTAACTGATAAGTAACTGATAAGTAACTGATAAGTAACTGATAAGTAACTCATAAGTAACGGATAAGTAACTGATAAGTAACCGAAAAGTAGCCGATAAGTAACTTATTAGTAACTGATAAGTAACTGATAAGTAACTGATAAGTAACTGATAAGTAACTGAGATGTTTAACTGATAAGTAACTGATAAGTAACTGATAAGTAACCGAAAAGTAACAGATAAGTAACTTATTAGTAACTGATAAGTAAGTGATAAGTAAGTGATAAGTAACGGATAAGTAACTGATAAGTAACTGATAAATAACTGATAAGTAACTGATAAGTAACTGATAAGTAACTGATAAGTAACTGAGATGTTTAAGTGATAAGTAAGTGATAAGTAACGGATAAGTAACTGATAAGTAACTGATAAGTAACGGATAAGTAACTGATAATTAACAGATAAGTAACTGATAAGTAACTGATAAGTAACGGATAAGTAACTGATAAGTAACTGATCAGTAAGTGATGAGTAACAGATAAGTAACTGATAAGTAACTGATAAGTAACTGAGATGTTTAACTGATAAGTAACTGATAAGTAACGGATAAGTAACTGATGAGTAACAGATAAGTAACTGATAAGTAACTGATGAGTAACAGATAAGTAACTGATAAGTAACGGATAAGTAACTGAGATGTTTAAGTGATTCTGTTTCCCTCTGCAGGTGGAGAACGAGTCCAACACCCTCCAGGACGGCTCCCTGATCGATCTATGCGGCGCCACCTTGCTGTGGCGGACCCCCGCCGGACTGCGCCACACCCCCACCCTCAAACAGCTGGAGTCCCTTCGGCAGGAACTGAACGCGGCGCGGCCCCAGTGCCCGGTGGGTTTCAACACCCTGGCCTTCCCCAGTCTGGCCCAGCGGGAGATCGTGGACAAGAAGCAGCCCTGGGTCTACGTCAACTGCGGCCACGTGCACGGCTACCACAACTGGGGCTACCGGAAGGAGAAGACCCCCGCTGGTCCCGGGGGCACGGCGCCGGCCAGCACCGGAGAGAGGGAGTGTCCCATGTGCCGGCGCGTGGGGCCCTACGTGCCGCTGTGGCTGGGCTGCGAGGGGGGTCTGTACCTGGACGCCGGGCCCCCCACCCACGCCTTCTGCCCCTGCGGCCACGTGTGCTCGGAAAAGACAGTGGTGGGCTGGAGTCAGATCCCGCTGCCGCACGGCACGCACGCCTTCCACGCCGCCTGCCCCTTCTGCGGCACCTGGTTGACGGGCGAGCAGGGCCACATCAAACTCATCTTCCAGGGGCCCGTGGACTGAGGGCCCCCCCGCGGGAGGAGGAGGAGCTGCTTGTCAAAGACTGAACGCGTGGAGCACGAACAGGAAACTGACTGTTGAACAGGAAGTGAGATGCAAGAGTGACACTTGTGTAACGATGACACTGTAAATAAACTGTGTTGAGATGAGGATCCGCGTGACGAGCCTTTGTTCTTCAGGAAATGCATCACAAAAGTTACGAAATCTGTTTTAAATTCAATTTTACATTTTGTCATCTTATTATGAAAGTATATCAGTGGCATCAGAATATTCACAGGTTACATTAAACATTTTAAATGTTGAAAGTTTTAAAAAAAGAAAATTGGATGTTGTTTTTGCTGCATTGAAGTTTTTTAAATCATTAGATTCAATAGTTTTCTATATTAAAGGTTGGATTTTGTTTTTTTATCGAATAATTGAATAAAAAGATCGAAATATTTTCAAAAATAAAGAAAGAAACATAGAGTTTAATATTTTGATTTAATAATTAAAATGCATTTTTTTACTCAATATTTTTTTATTCATAGCCTTTTATTTTCTATATAAAAATGTATAATAGTTTATACTAGAGATGTATCAATGAGGCCTCATGAGACAGTTTCATAGTGAAGCCACTGTGTCATGAAACAGTTTCATAGTGAAGCCACTGTGTCATGAAACAGTTTTATAGTGAAGTCACTGTGTCATGAGACAGTTTTATAGTGAAGTCACTGTGTCATGAGACAGTTTTATAGTGAAGCCACTGTGTCATGAGACAGTTTTATAGTGAAGTCACTGTGTCATGAAACAGTTTCATAGTGAAGCTACTGTGTCATGAAACAGTTTCATAGTGAAGCCACTGTGTCATGAAACAGTTTCATAGTGAAGCCACTGTGTCATGAAACAGTTTCATAGTGAAGTCACTGTGTCATGAAACAGTTTCATAGTGAAGTCACTGTGTCATGAAACAGTTTCATCGTGAAGTCACTGTGTCATGAAACAGTTTCATAGTGAAGACACTGTTTCATGAAACAGTTTCATAGTGAAGCCACTGTGTCATGAAACAGTTTCATAGTGAAGTCACTGTGTCATGAAACAGTTTCATAGTGAAGCCACTGTGTCATGAAACAGTTTCATCGTGAAGTCACTGTGTCATGAAACAGTTTCATAGTGAAGCCACTGTGTCATGAAACAGTTTCATCGTGAAGCCACTGTGTCATGAAACAGTTTCATAGTGAAGCCACTTTGTCATGAAACAGTTTCATCGTGAAGTCACTGCGTCATGGAACAGTTTCATAGTGAAGCCACTGTGTCATGAAACAGTTTCATCGTGAAGTCACTGTGTCATGAAACAGTTTCATAGTGAAGCCACTGTGTCATGAAACAGTGTCTTACCTTTAAAAGGCCACTAGATGTTAGTCTAACTTTTAAAATGATGCTTCATTTACTTAGTAGATCAGAGCTAAAGATGCTAAAGCAGAGAGTGACATCTAGTGGCCTTTTAAAATTAAGACACTGTTTCATGACGCAGTGGCTTTAAACTGTTTCATGATACAATCATCAGCCCATCACTAGTATATTTATAGACAATACCAAAACATTACCAAAACTATTTGTTTTTTTAAATATTAAAATTAAATTATAACAATTTAAAACTATTCAACCTATTAATATATAAATGCTGAATTCAATTAATCAAAAAAAAGTATTCAATGATTACAAAAAAACAACTTATTATTTTAAAAAAAACTCATTCTAAATGTTGTTAAATGTTTAAACATTTAAACCAGCGATAGCTTGTAAATGTCGTAGCATTAGCATGTTAGCTTCAGCACCTCACACTTGCTCAGAGCAACAATATTACGACCTGCATGTGGACACGCCTCCTCTGCAGGGTCACGTAGGCGAGAGTGTAGCGCCCCCCTATGGAGCTAAAAATAACTCAAGGTCACCGGCGGGCGTGTGTCACACCTCCAGGAGGGGGCGACGGCGTCACGTGACCCCCCATCACGTGTTCCTGTTGACCCTGAATCATGAATCTGGACGTCCATGTCAGGAAGTCTCTTCTTGTGCCGGAGCAACGTTTCCTGACGAGGTGATATATAATCCGTGGTTCCCACCCGGGCCTGCGTGAGGGGGCGCTTGTTTTACAGACCGGGGAGAGGAGCAGGTGTTGGAAAGAATGTTTTTATCTTTCATGGTGTCTTAATGGACTCATCAATACATTTGAAAAGATTCTTTCATCTTTTACTTCTTTAACGCCGTATAAATTCATAAAAATACATTAAATCTACATAAACTGACTTATACTACAGTACTATAGCTGCTACTTATACTTAACAAAGGGTGATTTGTTACAGCAGAGGACTGGAGAGATTTGATAGTAGTAGTACTGCCTTGGTTAGTACTAGTTAAAAGAGGTGCAAGAAAACATCAATACACTTAAATACCTCAAGTTCTTTTTTAAAACAATATTGTATCGATTTTTTTTTTTTTTATGAACAATTTACATGCAAAATGTTCACGACATTTGTTAAGAACTCGGCGATGACTGGGAACAAGAGGATACATTGGACTCCAGCAGCTGATGTTTTGTAAATATTTTGGTTTCAAAACAAATGAACAGCATAAAAGCAAAAGAAAAACTGCACATTATGTTGAATACTCTGTTTCTTCCAATGCACTGAATAACATCACAATATTTTCCATCATGATACTATCAATTTACAACAAAACTGTGTTGATATATTTCCTTAATTTTGGACTGAGGACGAGAGGATACATTGAGTCCAGCAGCTTTTAAAGCTGATGTTTGGACATATTTTGGTTTGAAAACAATTGAAAGTAGTTACGACTTCATCGAGAGTCATGTGGTCTGTAAATACTACAACACCAGAGTCAAGTACTGGACAATACTACACATATATACTTGTTACTACACTATCACAACACCAGAGTCTAGTACTGGACAATACTACACATTAATACTTGTTACTACACTATCACAACACCAGAGTCAAGTACTGGACAATACTACACATATATACTTGTTACTACACTATCTCAACACCAGAGTCAAGTACTGGACAATACTACACATATATACTTGTTACTACACTATCACAACACCAGAGTCAAGTACTGGACAATACTACACATATATACTTGTTACTACACTATCTCAACACCAGAGTCAAGTACTGGACAATACTACACATATATACTTGTTACTACACTATCACAACACCAGAGTCAAGTACTGGACAATACTACACATATATACTTGTTACTACAGTATCACAACACCATAGTCAAGTACTGGACAATACTACACATATATACTTGTTACTACACTATCACAACACCAGAGTCAAGTACTGGACAATATTACACATATATACTTGTTACTACACTATCACAACACCAGAGTCAAGTACTCCACAATACTACAAATATATCCTTAACCTGATGTTGTACCATCTTTAATGTGTTTTTAAACTCAATATATTTTCTCACGGAGGAAACATCAGATCTGAGGATCAACACAGTCAGAGACATCAAACATTTATGACGCTCACACGTGAGAGTGACTCACTCTACTAACACAAGGAGAGTACCTGGAGGAGAAGGAGGAGAAGGAGGAGAAGAAGAGAAGGAGAGTACCCGGAGGAGAAGGAGGAGAAGGAAGAGAAGGAGGAGAAGAAGAGTACCCGGAGGAGAAGGAGGAGAAGGAGGAGAAGAAGAGTACCCGGAGGAGAAGGAGGAGAAGGAGGAGAAGGAAGAGAAGGAGGAGAAGGAGGAGAAGGAGGAGAAGGAGGAGAAGAGGAGAAGGAAGAGAAGGAGGAGAAGGAGGGAGAAGGAAGAGAAGGAGAGAAGGAAGAGAAGGAGGAGAAGAAGAGTACCCGGAGGAGAAGGAGGAGAAGGAGGAGAAGGAGGAGAAGAGGAGAAGGAAGAGAAGGAGGAGAAGGAGGAGAAGGAGGAGAAGGAAGAGAAGGAGGAGAAGGAAGAGAAGGAGGAGAAGGAGGAGAAGGAAGAGAAGGAGGAGAAGGAGGAGAAGGAGGAGAAGAGGAGAAGGAGGAGAAGGAGGAGAAGAGGAGAAGGAGAGTACCGGGAGGAGAAGGACGAAAAGGAGGAGAAGGAGGAGAAGGAGGGAGAAAGGAGAAAAGAGAGAAGAGAAAGAGGAGAAGGAGGAGTAGGAGGAGAAGGAGGAGAAGGAGGAGAAGGAGGAGAAGGAGGAGAAGGAGGAGTAGGAGAGTACCCGGAGGAGAAGGAGGAGTAGGAGGAGAAGAGGAGAAGGAGGAGAAGGAGGAGTAGGAGGAGAAGAGAAAGGATCCAGGAACAGCACATTAAAACCTCTTTATATCTTCAAGCTTTTTTTTACTTAAATATTAGCAAAATATTATATCATCTAAAAACATCCCATGTTTCAACAGAAGATACTTTTCTCTGTAAATATATAAATAACCATCTATTATTATATTATTGTTTATATTAGATCGCATTTAAAAAAAGCGTGTTTGTGTGTTTTAGCCATAAGTGCAATAATTAAATAAAAAGTCATCGCGATCAAAACAATGACTTTATAATTATTTTCACTTTGATTCAAAAAACAAATTAAAAAAGATTCTCATGTAATTTTTTCCTGCTTCAGCATCAGTTGAAGTCACTGCTGTCGACGGCTTTTTAAATGTTTCAAAAATGGATTTAATCCGATGAAATGAAGGACAAAACCATTGAAATAAAGGTTAAAACGGGTACAGATGTAACTTAACATGACCAACTTAACCAGCTCTAATCCACTGTTGCATTATTTTAAACTGCCATGAAACACAAATAAAAATCTAAATGGTTTTGTTGCAACTTATTCACAATTTTTGACAAGAAAATGTTGTACAAATAAAGAAGCGACTTTAATAGATCGATGGAAATGTTTTATTTATTGACCAGAGCTTATAAAAAAAGTGTCTTCTGATGGATTTATTGGTCGACATACGTGACGAGGCTTCATGAAACAGCTGATAATGTATCGTGACACAGTGTCTCTATTTTCAAAAGACTCTCTTTCATAACAATCAGCCTTCAAAAGAAAATAAATAACTTTATTAAACAGACGTAATGAACAACGCTTACATTTAAATGACATTTTTTAAAGTTAGATCGTATCAAACTGTATTATTGATATATATATAGATATAATGTATTTTCTTTCTTTGAGGCTCAACTTGTAATTGTCAGTGTGTTTGTCCCCCTTCACCTCACAAATCCCCCCTTTTTACTCTTGTTTTTTTAAATCTATTTGTTTTGAAACTAATATACGTCCAAACCTCAGCTTTAAAAGCAGCTGGAGTCGACTGTATCCTCTCGTCCTCAGTCATCAGGATCTCGTAGATTTCCAGAGACGTCAGCAAGAACCCCTGGACATCTGCCAGGATGATCTCTGCTGACCCGACCTCTCCTGGAGTAGATGTTTCATTGTGGTGGTTTTCAAGGCCATCGTCCAACAAGAACCCCTTTATTCAGAGAGCATCACAGCAGGACTGAAGTTTGTTCGCGAACATTTGAGACGTTAAGATGAGTTTCTGAAGTCTGTGGTCTGATGAGACTAAACTGGAACTGCATGGGAAAAAAAAAGGGGGGGGGGTTTTGGGGAAGAAAGAGGGGGGCCTCCAAAAAAATTTTTTTACCTGAGAAAAATCTCTATACTGTTTCTTATAATCCATGCGTTTGTGTTTTATCGTCAACACTATTGTAACAGTTTCTTTTGTGTCTAACCAAGAAGGATCGTCTCGTCTGCAGTTCATACAAAACTCTGCAGCCAGAATTCTGAGCTGCTCTAGTAGAAGAACTCACATTTCTCCTTCAAACTCTTCACTGGCTGCCAGTTTCTTTCAGGATCATTTTAAAATTCTGGTTCTTACTTTCAGATCTATTCATGGTCAGACCATCCATCAGTGATCTGATCCAGACTTACACCCCAGCTCGGGCTCTGAGGTCTGTGGATCAGAATCTACTGATGGTTCCTGAACTTCAGGACCAGAGGAGAGAAATCCTTCCAGACTGTTGCTCCTAAGCTTTGGAACCATCTCTGTGTTTGATGATCTACTGACTCCTTCAAGAAACATCTGTGTGTTGATGATCTACTGACTCCTTCAAGAAACATCTGTGTTTGATGATCTACTGACTCCTTCAAGAAACATCTGTGTTTGATGATCTACTGACTCCTTCAAGAAACATCTGTGTTTGATGATCTACTGACTCCTTCAAGAAACATCTGTGTTTGATGATCTACTGACTCCTTCAAGAAACATCTGTGTTTGATGATCTACTGACTCCTTCAAGAAACATCTGTGTTTGATGATCTACTGACTCCTTCAAGAAACATCTGTGTTTGATGATCTACTGACTCCTTCAAGAAACATCTGTGTTTGATGATCTACTGACTCCTTCAAGAAACATCTGTGTTTGATGATCTACTGACTCCTTCAAGAAACATCTGTGTTTGATGATCTACTGACTCCTTCAAGAAACATGTGTGTTTGATGATCTACTGACTCCTTCAAGAAACATCTGTGTTTGATGATCTACTGACTCCTTCAAGAAACATCTGTGTTTAATGATCTACTGACTCCTTCAAGAAACATCTGTGTTTGATGATCTACTGACTCCTTCAAGAACCATCTCTGTGTTTGATGATCTACTGACTCCTTCAAGAAACATCTGTGTTTGATGATCTACTGACTCCTTCAAGAAACATCTGTGTTTGATGATCTACTGACTCCTTCAAGAAACATCTGTGTTTGATGATCTACTGACTCCTTCAAGAAACATCTGTGTGTTTGATGATCTACTGACTCCTTCAAGAAACATCTGTGTTGATGATCTACTGACTCCTTCAAGAAACATCTGTGTTTGATGATCTACTGACTCCTTCAAGAAACATCTGTTTGATGATCTACTGACTCCTTCAAGAAACATCTGTGTTTGATGATCTACTGACTCCTTCAAGAAACATCTGTGTTTGATGATCTACTGACTCCTTCAAGAAACATCTGTGTTTGATGATCTACTGACTCCTTCAAGAAACATCTGTGTTTGATGATCTACTGACTCCTTCAAGAAACATCTGTGTTTGATGATCTACTGACTCCTTCAAGAAACATCTGTGTTTGATGATCTACTGACTCCTTCAAGAAACATCTGTGTTTGATGATCTACTGACTCCTTCAAGAAACATCTCTGTGTTTGATGATCTACTGACTCCTTCAAGAAACATCTCTGTGTTTGATGATCTACTGACTCCTTCAAGAAACATCTGTGTTTGATGATCTACTGACTCCTTCAAGAAACATCTGTGTTTGATGATCTACTGACTCCTTCAAGAAACATCTGTGTTTGATGATCTACTGACTCCTTCAAGAAACATCTGAAAACATTTTGATTTGTGCTCTTGGGGCTGTTGTGTTGTGTCTCTGTGTTGTCTTGACCAATGAGTTTTTAAAATGTCTGTTTTTTTTTAACTGTGTATTGTTTTTTATTGTTCAAGCGCTTTGTGACCCTGGTCCGAGAAAGGAGCTTTATAAATAACTTTTACTTACTTACTGAATAAATCTGCAGAAATCAGTCAATTCTATGCTTAAGTCGTCGCTGGGTCGTCCAACAAGACGATAAATCGAAGCACAAACCTGAAATTGGTCCAACAGTTCCTGAAGGATACCAAAACCAAGGTCCTGGAGACCCACAGAGCCCAGACCTCAGGCCTGTTAAGAATCCGTGGCAGGTGCTGAAGGTGAACGTTCCAGCTCGGACACACCGTCATTCGGACCCGCTGGAACCATTTGCAATAGAAGAATGAGCCGAAATCCCTCAGGAGACCCGAGTGAAGATCTACTCCGAGAGCTTGTTGACAGTCGTGGCTCAGAAAGGCTTCATGGACTATTACGGGGCAGGAGGCGAATCCTTGTGGACGCCTCATTATCGCCCTTTGGTTCTCATCAAACCTGGTGGAAGTTTTGGAAACAAATCCATTATAATCACTTTGTTCATTTTCATTTCCTGAGGGAAATCAAGAGTTTTGTCTCTTTTCATAAAAGATCATTTTGGCAGCAGGCGTTTCAAAATAAAAACTTTCGTGCAGCTTTTTTTCCAGCGTTTTATTATATATATATTTATAATATGTACAGAAGAACAACGATCAAACTCAGCAGGGCACCAGAGTGAACAAGCAGAATAGAAAAGAGCGACAGGAGAGCGTTGGGTCGCGTCCGGTGCCGCGAGACAAACATGTGAACCACGTGAGTCCTTCACCCCAAAGAATCCACACAAATCAAAACAACAATCACACATTAAGAAATAAAACACCCCTTCGTTTACCTCCTTCACACCCAGTACAATCAAACATCAAGCAAAAAAAATAATAATTTGAAAAGTGTTGAACATCAAGGATGAGTGAAAGAACACTTGGTTTACTCGACACCGGAGTGACGCTAGGACGCCACCTTGTGTCTGAAACTGTTCATGACACACATGAGCAGCTGCAGCTCCTTCTACAAGAATTGTTGCTGAAAATAAAAACAAAAAAAACATTGAACAGTGTCTCTTCCTCCCCTTCCAACAATACTGAGGTTTCTCATCGACGAAGCAAGAAGTCGGGAATTCATACCGGTCGGAGAAACCAGGACCAGTCAGTCCCGGAGACTGGCTCGAGTGGAGAAAACTCAAGAGGAGCACAGAAGACGTGAGCACGGATCAAAAGCACGGTTCCAGTTCTTAGTAGTAAAGCGTGGCTCAGAGGAAGTTCTTTGCGTTTTTTTCCACACGTTCGCTTCGGATTCCTTCTCGGAGGAATGTTGGACACGTACCGGACTCGAGCCTGGACCTCAAAGCCGCCCCTAATCTCCCGGTGAAGTGAAGTTTCCAGAAAAATACTCTTAAAAAAAAAAAAAACCAAGGCAAAGAAATCGTGTGACATTCTCCCGATTGAAGGGGTTCTGCAAGGCGTGGTACTTGGCCCTGTCAGCAACAGTTTTGGGGCACAGACGTACTAAAATCATCCTAAAAGACATTTATCTTATCGCATATTTGTTTTTGACGTCGCTAAAGTTAAATGTGGCAAGACAATAAAAAGGTGTGACATGAAACTATGCGTCTAGTTTTATTATAAATGCTTCTACAAAAACACAGCTTCCATGAAAGCCTCTGAAGGAATTCCACACACACAACAATTCCAAACAAACCATCAGATTATTGAAGCAGATTTAAAGAGACGACGCGCACAAAAGTTCGTTTTCAAGATTAAAGAAGTTTCACCAACATCGAACTGACTCGGGGTCAGCAGAGGTCACGACCTCCGTATCTAGTCAGAACATCCCATTCACTAGCGCACGTCATCTGTGAGACTGAAAATAGAAGAGCAACGATAATCATTTGATTTTTTTTTTACATTTCCAACATGTATTTTAATCAGTCGACACGCGGACTTTGACATTAACATTCAGCTTCTGAAGGTCTTAAAATGGTGGAGTTAAGTTCTTAGACCCAAACATGTGGAAGAAGAGATTTAGATGAGCAGACCCCCCCGCCCGAGCCCAACAGCCTCCTCTGCTAACAAGCATCATGCTAAATATGCTTCAGTAGACGTCGACGAGGACCGAGGGCTGCAGGTGTTTAGATGAACATACGACAAATTATTTCTCAGGTTCTCCCTGCGGAAGGTTCCACGAACACCAACGGATTCTTCACTTGCAATATGATGATGATCATGTGACCATCGCTGCCCAAGAGGAGCGGCAGGATTTGAAGGCCGTGTACGTTTGTGGTACAATCCAGTAGCTTTGCCAGTCTAAGGCAAGAGTGGATCAGAGGACCAGGAAGGTTTTTGCAGAAGATGAGGAACTTGTGAAGACAAAAATAGGGGGTTATAGGAGTTTAAACCTCTAAATCCAGGGTCCAAAGTGTAGACTACTTCTTCTAGCACACGAGCCAGAGGTCAAGAGGACCCGACAGCTGCTGAACTGAACAACATGCAGAAGGAACTGAAAGAAAGAAGAGAAGGAACAACAGAAGTATCTCTAGTGTGGAGAAAGAACCGTCAACTCTACATTGGATTTGGATTTCGAGAGATTTCGATTCCATCCACTGGAGCTGGAACCCTCTGGCCAGAGGGCCGTGAAAGAACTAATCACAGGACGACAGTGTCTTCGAAGGACCTTTTCTTCGATACCTGGATTTGCAGATGCCTTCAAGAGTGTGACTGGGACAGAGATGAGGAGAAGTGGACGGTTCAGACCTCTGCCACCACGTACTGTCGAGATGATCCTCGTCATCGGAGCCGACGAGTCCATCTCCAACAAGTCTGGTACCTTTTCGTCGTCTTGGACAGAGGCCTGAAGTCTCGGTGGATGAAGTTCCTCTGTTAGCGAGTCCCTTGAACCTGGTCTCGGACACCTGCGCACCTGGCCGGGTGATCCAGACTGTGTTGAGGAGCGGGACTTGGAAAGCCGGGGTGGGACGTGAAAGTTAATCTATGGAAGGAGCGAGGGAGGTAAAGAGCGGGGACGGTGGAGTCGGTGGTGGTCTTCTTAGCAGCAGCCGCCCCCTGACTGCCGGACGGGGGTGCTGTCGATTTTCAAGTTGGGCTTGTCCCCCCCAGCGGTGGCCCTGGGCCCCATCCGCTTCTTGATCTCTGCCGCCATGGTCATGAAGGCCTGCTCTACGTTGGTGGCGTTCTTGGCACTGGTCTCCAGGAAGGGGATGGCCAGAGAGTCGGCGAACTCCTGAGGGGGGGAAACAAGGTTAAAGACCACCCTTCGTACACTGGTCCTGTCGGGGGTTCACCTTAGCTGTAGTGTAGTCCACCACTTTCTTGGTGGTCAGATCGCACTTGTTGCCCACCAGGAGCTTGTTGACATTTTCGCTGGCGTAGCGGTCGATTTCCTGAAGCCACTGCTTAACGTTGTTGTAAGACTCCTGCAACGCAGAGATCAGTACCAGGACAGGCATTAGTTGTGGACCAGTGTTGGTCCAGACCTCCCCCATAAAGTATGTAAGATGATGGATTGTGACGTCCCAGGAACACCAACAACTGTAATGAGGCTACAGCTAAAACAGGAGAGGACGATGTGGAACGTTTGTCCCTCTGGAGAACCACTTCACCATATTATGAGAATTATAAGGCCCAATAAATGACGTGTGGTTTCGTAATAAGGAACCTGACTTTGTACTGTGAAGCCAGAGTTATAATGTGGAGCTGGAGTAATACCTGAGACTCAGTGAGTAATACTAACTCAAATAGTGTTGATATCTATCACGATACTAGCAAACAGTGATTAAGAATGGCTTCAAATTTAACTTTTCATTTTAACGCTCTCACAGGCCACACAAAAGGAGACCAGTGCTGTGTCTCAAATCGCATACTAGCGTACTCAAAGTTAGTATTTTTAGTGCGAAAGTGCGTCTCAATTCTTAGTATGTGAAATTAGTGCACCTTGAAAACTAAATTCTCACTAAAATGCCCACAAAACTGAGTATGGATCGATGGACACTATCTACACTAAACGGCTCCATCTTAGTGACGTTGTAAATGGAAGTTACGTCATATATATATATATATATATATATATATATATATAATATCACTTACAGGTGTATTTTCGGCAGCAGAAGGATGACACGTCTTCGATGCTGATACCAACTTAAATATCTCGCGAATATTTCGCTTCTCATATTTTTTCTTTATTTTTTCCAAACTTGCAAAACGTGCTGCCAGCAGGTGTCGCTAGTGTTCCTACAGCTGGTTGAAACCATCGTTAAATAGTAGTAGAAGAAGAAGCTGTCGCGTTATTTCCTGTTAGTGCGTAGCAGCAGAGTTTGATTTGAGACATACTATCTGTGGAGGATTAGTTACTAGTTAGTATGTACACTATCCTGATGCATACTAACTTCTAGTATACTAAGAGAAGTATGCGATTTGAGACATACTATCTGTGGAGAATTAGTTACTAGTTAGTACGTACACTATCCTGATGCATACTAACTTCTAGTATACTAAGAGAAGTATGTGATTTGAGACATACTATCTGTGGAGGATTAGTTACTAGTTAGTACGTACACTATCCTGATGCATACTAACTTCTAGTATACTAAGAGAAGTATGCGATTTGAGACATACTATCTGTGGAGGATTAGTTACTAGTTAGTATGTACACTATCCTGATGCATACTAACTTCTAGTATACTAAGAGAAGTATGCGATTTGAGACATACTATCTGTGGAGCATTAGTTACTAGTTAGTACGTACACTATCCTGATGCATACTAACTTCTAGTATACTAAGAGAAGTATGCGATTTGAGACATACTATCTGTGGAGAATTAGTTACTAGTTAGTACGTACACTATCCTGATGCATACTAACTTCTAGTATACTAAGAGAAGTATGCGATTTGAGACACAGCACAGTTGTCCTAGATTGTTGTGAGGTCATTCAGAAGTTCATATCTCAAGTCAGTTCCACCAAAATCTCGAGGAAAGTCGTGGGACCACAAAAAAGGCCGACTCACCTGATCCGTCACATCGTAGACGACGATGATGCCGTGAGCTCCGCGATAATAGCTGGAGGTGATGGTGCGGAACCGCTCCTGACCTGCAGTGTCCCACTAAGACAAGAAGAAGGTACAGACGGACGTCACACTTTCATCACGAGGCTGAGGAACTAAAAATATCAACGATGTCGTCGTAAGAGGGACATTACAGAGAAGGTTCTATTTGAGGACTTGAAAGTACGAGAGCAGAAGAGAATGTCGTTTTAAACAACATTTCTGCCAGTCGTGCTCACACTTCAGGTCTGGCTGGAGCTGATCGTACAAAAACATTCCACAACTGTTTGAATTTAACGCTTTAATGGATGATATGTTGTAGTTTTAAACACGACCTGTCATGGTGAGCAGCAGCGTGGTGTACAGCAGGGATTTTCTTATCAATATTTTAAAAAATATTGATAAGTTCTTGAGACTGGTGCAGTTAAAGAAAATCAAAGTGAAGTGATAATCAGTCGTAGTTTTACTCTCACCCATAGTAAGTAAGTAAGTAAGTAAGTAATTTGTATTTATATAGCGCTTTTCCAGACCAGGGTCACAAAGCACTTAAACAGTCAAAACAATATTCAATAAAGTATATACTTTAAAGGTCAAGATAAAACTGAGAACAACACAGGAGTTTGAGAGAATCAAGGAAAAGCCTGAACAAATAAAAACGTCTTAAGATGTGTCTTGAAAGAGGCACAGGCAGAACAGAAGTCTATAATATCGCCAAAAACCAGTTACTCAGTTAAAGAGTTTCCCTTTTATTCAACGGGTCAATTCATGTTTACAATGGCAGTTATGAATCTCTTTGAAAGGGTTGCATTCCTGCTGTCGTTTTGACTTGTTGGCAGTACTTTAACTGGTCCATCCCTTAATACTTACTCATCACCTGGTTCCATCAAAGAAATTTCAGTTATGACGTTGTGTGAGTCATCACTGCCTTCACGTGTTGGAAAGGTCATGCATAATAGAGTTTTTTTGAAAACCCTCTTCCCATTATCCTATAGGTTTAGAAGACGGATCAGACGCAGCTGTAGTATCAGAACGATAACACGGTTGTTCCAAAAAGCTGATGAATTTGGTTGCTACCAATTGATGAAATGATTCGAACGGTTAAAAAGCCAAATATCGCTTCTGCTTTGTTTTCTGAAGTCATGATACACAAGGAAGGTACGAGCATCCAAAATAACTCTGACAGGCCAGCAGTAAAAACTTCATAGATGTATTAAAAAGATCCATTTAAATGGTTGAAAGAGTGATTAAAATGGTTTGTCTGGTCTTTATGTGTCTGCTATGGATCGTGGGAGAGGTTTAATGTTATATTTTTTAAAAGGTTTAAGGGAATGGAGTTTGTCATTTAGACAAATCACTCATGGCTACACAACTTCAAAGTTATTCACAAGAATAACGCAACTGCTCTTTCGGTTTGTCTATCTATCCATCCATCCATCCATCTATCATAAAAGTATTAGGGCCTTACAGTCCACCATATCAATGTTGAGGATGTTCAAGATAAATATATTCCTGTTCCTTCTATAGGTTCAACTATACTATTTTTCTCAATTATTGTGGCATCAACAATCCTCAGAGCACTAACATGTTTACTTACAATCTGCAGTTTGATGGTTTTGCCATCCAGCTCAATGGTGCGAATCTTAAAGTCCACCCCGATGGTGCTGATGTAGCTCTCTGTGTAGGTGTCATCCTGCAGAAGAAAGGGCAGAAGAAGACACGAGCACTCAGTCACACCCACAGTACAACTGAAATGAAAACCTGTTTTTTTTCCTTCTCAGATTTGAGCAAATTACTCACTGCGAAGCGGAGCAAAAGACAGGATTTCCCGACTCCAGAGTCTCCGATCAACAGTAGCTTAAACAGGTAGTCGCTGGAAGAAGATGAGAAAATGATCATTCAAACTGCTTTATACAACTGTTGAAATAGAACCACTGTGGTGCTTAACCTAATACTCTAATGAATAATGTACATCTAGATAAGCACCGCGACAGCACATACCTCTGCCAAGAAGATGATTTCTCAAGCTTTATGACAACAAGGCTTACAAACAAAAATAAGTACACAACTTGCATCATTCGAAAATAGTGTTTCATAAAGTAGATGATGGTGGAAGTCGTTTTGATTGTTTTGTTTTTTGGCCACTTTAGAGCAAAGATTTGTATAAGAATGCAAGAACGCAGTAAAAACAAAAAAACACATGAGGAGGAAACAAGGAGTTCAAAGAACTGGGAGAGGAAAGAGAAAGAAACCTTTTAATGACAAGAAGGCCACAAAGAGAACTGAGAAAAACAAGGGCAGATAAATGAGAATTAAAACTGATAATAAATAGAAGGTGAGAAAGAAAATGTTTTCATTCACTGCATTTTAAAAACAATTTATTTTTAGTTATCGAAAGAATAACTTTTGATAGAATTAAATCACTTGTTTTCATATCATGTTTTTAAATAATAATCTGTGGCAGTAGGTCAACACACACAGGTGTTCAGAATCATTCCTGAAAACACTTCTCAGAATTGACTGATGTTGATGTTCCCTTCGAGTCGGAAGAAGACCCTCCCACGCCGGACCCACCCAATGGCTGAGAGGAAAACAGCGCATGAACCTGACACAGCACGAGCAGCTGGAGAGAATTGCCCAACGTCCTTGTTGTTGTGTCACTAGAACCTGAAGCCCGAGTCTCGGCGACACTTGATCGGGCGACAACACAGGCCGACGGCGGCAGCTCTGGATTCAACACACACTTTCATAACAATGTGAACTCTGGTGACCTCTGCTGATGACATGCGTGTAGCTTGTTGTGACATGAAGGGATTTATTGTAAAGAAACATTAAATAAAAACAATTACAGGGTCTGTTTTTCAGCTTATCACTTAAACGTGTTGATTTATCGACTTATTTGTACGAGAAACAAAGCGTTATAGATAAACTGATGGAAACTACACCACAAGATAACAGCCGCTGACACGTCTTGGACTCGGTTGAAAGTCGAATAGCAAAGCTGAATAACACGCACACATGTGTGCGCCTCCTGCACAAACACGGACTTGAACAGTGGACCTGAAATGGTATTAAAAGCAGTAAGGAGTTAATAATAGCACATCTGTACCTGTGGTTGCTGCGTGTTGTTGTAAAAACATGTTGCAGGTTGAAATATTTAACTTCATCGGAGAGTGAAACTAGCTCACATACTTTTACTATCCTATGGTTAAGAGTGTTACAGAGGTTGATTCGAGAGTTGGTTAAACATGCGAATAGTTTAAATGTTTAACAGAAGTTAAACAGGACCTGAAAGAGTCATTCATCACCTTCGAGGTCAAAGTGTTGACTTGGATGCAAAACATAATGAGTAACCTTACCGTCGCGTTTCCAGTTCACAGCAGAAGATGGTTTCATAAAAACACGAACAACGTGCAAATAAAAGAACAAAGTGCAGGATCAGATATAATGCAAACATATTTAGGCCTTAAGACAACATTAAATCCACTCGTTAACATCTGACTTATATTCTGACCTATATCACTCTATATATACAATAATAATGAACTTTTGTTAAAGGAAATGACTTAAATGTTATATGTCATATATATTTTTTTTCATCTGTGAACACCCAAATGTCCTCGCTGTCGGACAAATATCTTATCTCATCTCAAAACAGTTACATTTGGTTCACTTTATCGTACGCATCTGTTATTCTATTATGCTGCTGGTTTTAACGTTGAACAAGGACAGAAGGATTCAAAGGGACCGGCTGACTCATTCCTTCAAGATGTGGGACCATGTGTTTGATAAGTCTGTCAATTGTGGATCATTTTATATTATTATATTAAATTGTTTTCAAGACAAACTCATTATTTTAGAATTAATCAACCAATGCTATTGTACGGGGATTACTCTCCTTCATCAACGTGATCATCCATTTTAAAGAGAAATAAGTAGATTTAGGAATATATCTTTGGGACATTTGACGGAACATCTTTCTCACTTTCTTACCAGATGTGACATGTATTAATGTTTATGATTGTTTTTCCAGTAGATACTACAGGTATGTGGAAGTTGCCAGAGCGCTTGATTCCCCGATCCAGTGCGTTCACGTTGCTTTCGTCAGCACTTAACAACAATACTGAGGACGTAGAACACGTCGCCGAGTTGATAATTTAAGAATATAAGTAGTACGTTTTTACTCTACATAATTCCCTCGCCAAACATCGCAAGATGCAGCAACTCCCTCAACCATGTTTTGAACTTATTACATTATAAAGTTGCTCTGAAATCTGGGCGAACGAGAGGTTACGAGAGTCGATTGTGACATAAAAGTGGCTTCACTCCTCCATCCAGCTGTAATCACGCTTGTTTATACAACGAGTCCCCTGGAGGTGGAGACATCCCGGGATTAATGACACACAGTGACACACGGCAGAGTGGGTGTGGTTATGTTAAACTAGATCTATTCTCAAGAAAAACAAAGTGTTTACTGTGGGCGGAGCTGAAGATCATATTCCAGTGTTAATATCTTCATTAAAAGAAAGTTTTGTACATAGAGACACACACTGATGAGTAAAACCAAGATCCAACATTCAATGTTCATTCATGTAAGAGACTAAAATCAACATATTGTGTTGTATTTGACAAATACATGTCTCTTGTTCAACACTGCGGAAAACTGACCAGAAACTGTTTCCTTCAACTGAGAAAAATCTCTAAACTTAGGAAAATTTTGTCACAACATGATCTGGATCTTATAATCCATGTGTTTGTGTCTTCTAGCCTGGACTATTGTAACAGTTTATCTACCGACTCCTTTAAGAAACATCTTAAGACGTTTTTATTTGTTCAGGCTTTTCCTTGATTTTCTGGAACTCCTGTTGTGTTATCAGTTTTATCTTGATCTTTAAAGTATATATTTTATTGAATATTGTTTTGATTGTTTAAGCGCTTTGTGACCCTGGTCTGGAAAAGCGCTCTATAAATAAAAATTACTTACTTACTTACATTCAGGCATGTTATGACATTTTGAGCTTTAACCAAAAGATCGCACCTAAAATATTGACTTAGTATTATTAACGACGTTGACCAGAAACAGGTTATGATATCTTTCTTAATATATATTAAAGGAAAACGATACTTGTATCACTAGAATCGTCATGTTTGATAATAATTGTTGTATAATATATTATTATATAAATCAATTACTATTTACAGTTTGACAAAAATACAAATATATTGCAATTTTTCCCCAGATATAAAATCAGGGGCTCCGTAAATATGCCTGATTAAAAATAAAAAATGTTTAAAAAATAAATAAATTGGTTCAGTAAATACGTTAAAAAATGTGTCGATATATTTAGAATCGTTTCGTTTCCTCCACAGATGGACAGTGTGTCGTCTCCACAGGTGTATTCTGTGGCAGGTGAGTGCTCTGGTTTCAGGTGAGCGACAACAAACATCTGCTGCGGTGTCACCTGACGACTCACGATACGTCTTTAAGAGATTTGCATACGATTAACTCTGGCCGAGCTGGGGGGAGTACACGGAGTAAACCCAGGATAATAAGAGAAACAGCACCAATAAAAAGTGACATGGAAGGTTCCAGACACTGGTGTTTGTTTTCAAAAGTCGACCTGTCAGGTGACGTCAGGGCGAGACATTAAAGGAACTGTCCGCGCCCTGCTAGCTGTAGCCACCGCGGCTAACAGCGACTCATCCACACGGTTACCCTCGAGAAACAAACACAACACGACCGTCTCGGTGAAAATGTTAAAGCTGGTGAAACGACGAACTTACTATTCGGGGTTCATGGTTTCCGGTGTGGATGTGTTTCTTCCTGCTCGGAAAGATGACTCGTAGCTCCGCGTACAACCGTGTCCGTGGCGCTCGTCTGTGGCCCTTCAGTCGAGATACTAGGTTCCTCCTGGAGTCCTGTCACTCACGCGAACACGTCCACCTTTCCTGTCGCTGTCAAAGATGCTTTTTTTACTCCTTTTTTCTGCCTCTATTTGTCCGTTGCTCGGGAAAAGATGGAGGAAGCAGCGCAGGCGCGGAGGTGACGTAGGCTGACGTGGCTCTAGAGGAGACTGGACCGCGAGGGATGCTGGGATTCGTAGTTTATTACACGCTGCGTACAACCATAATAACGATAAACATGTTGTTGTTTTTTTTGTTTCGTAGTTAATTCAACATTATTTCATTACCTATCGTCGCTTTTCAGTTTTACACTTACAAGTGCATTCATATAGGTAATTATTTTAAATATTCCGTGACGCATTAAAGAACATTGAAGTCTTTCTTAGGTCATGAAAAGAATATATAGAGTCAGAGCTTCTAACAATGCAGTTACGAAGAGACCAAAGACTTTAAGGAAGAATTTAAGAAAGAATTTCACCCTAAAATAAGCTAAAGTATTCTGGAAGCCATGCAAAAATAACTGGGAAATTACAATAAATGTATTCTTAAATGTATAAAAACGTGTTTTTAATTGGAAAGTCATTCAGTCTTTGACATACATTTTTAATATATTAAATTATGTATTTTTAAATTTAAATGAACTCATCTTGTGTCCCAAGAGTCATCAGAATAAGGACTAGTTTAATAAGTTGAAACTTTTTATTTTATTATTGAAATGGTTTTTAAATATATTGTGTATAATTTAATTAAATAATAATTGTGTTTTGAAAGGTTGAATTTAATCTTTTTAGAATAATTGAATTTTCTTTTTAAATCGATTATTTTCAAAATGAATGTTTATTTTTTTTACACAAAGAGATGTAGATATTCTGATTCTAATAATGTAAATACAAATCGAAACAAAACAAGTTTTGATTTAAAACCTTCTAAGTTCAATGTATAAAATGTTGTTATAATATAATATTTCCAGCAGACGGAGCTACTTGATTGATCACGTGACGCGCAGGCGATCACGTGACGATGTGAAGCGTCATCATGGCGGATCCAAAGCGACGGAATTGTCTGGTGACAGAATTTAAAGGCTATGAATTAAAACATATTCAAATTATTGAAATAAGAACATTTATGTCTTCTTGTAAAAAATAAAAATAAAAATCACCTAGAAAATTATTTAAATTCATTAATACTAAAAGAGAAATAGAACGTTTAATGTAGAAAAAATTGAATTATATATTTTTTAAATATAATTCAATGCCTAAAAAAACAAAGTTTCAACATTTTAAATGTTAAATTCATTCAATTTTTTGATGGCACTGATTGACTTCCATAATATTGTATATACAAATGTTTATAACCTTTGTTGTCGTAAAGAAAATATGTATTTTTTCTCAGATAAATCCATCCAATGGAAATATAAACAAGTATATTTTAAAAACACCCGTCATCCCTGGACACACTTGAGGTAACCCGCCTCCTCGTCGTCCAGGTCTGGAGCTGCCACCGGGGCGGGCAGGTACACGTTGTCCTGTCGCTGGTCCCGGCTGGTGTCAGGACCTGAAGCCCGGTCCAGACACTGGTTCATGTAGCAGGCCTCCTGGCCCGCCTCCAGCGCCGGCAGCTCGGACAGAAGGGCCTTCAGTTTCTCACCCAGTTCCTCGAAGCCAGGCCTGCAGCTCGGATCCTTGTCCCAGCAGAGACGCATGACTTCATACCTGCGACAAAACAACGACTCTTTAGCAATGGATTCCATAACAACAACAACAACATCTTTCTTTTGTTGTTATTCCTCCGCGACTCACAGCTGGAGGTCACAGTCTTCAGGAGGTTTAAGTCTGTGTCCAGAGAGTAGGAAGTCCAGCATCTCATGGTTCTGGACCCCGGGGTAAGGAGTCCTGCCTCGAGAGACGATCTCCCACATGGTCACACCGAACGACCACTGAGAGGGTGAAGACACATGACTTTATGATCATAGAATTTAAATAATAATATGATAAATAATCTTTATTATATAACTATTAATACACGTACTACACATATATACTTGTTACTACACTACCACAACACCAGAGTCAAGTACTGAACAATACTACACATATATACTTGTTACTACACTATCACAACACCAGAGTCTAGTACTGGACAATACTACACATATATACTTGTTACTACACTATCACAACACCAGAAGTCAAGTACTGAACAATACTACACATATATACTTGTTACTACACTATCACAACACCAGAGTCTAGTACTGGACAATACTACACATATATACTTGTTACTACACTATCACAACACAGAGTCAAGTACTGAACAATACTACACATATATACTTGTTTCTACACTATCATAACACCAGAGTCAAGTACTGGACAATACTACACATATATACTTGTTACTACACTATCACAACACCAGAGTCAAGTACTGAACAATACTACACATATATACTTGTTACTACACTATCACAACACCAGAGTCAAGTACTGGACAATACTACACATATATACTTGTTACTACACTATCACAACACCAGAGTCAAGTACTGGACAATACTACACATATATACTTGTTACTACACTATCACAACACCAGAGTCAAGTACTGAACAATACTACACATATATACTTGTTTCTACACTATCATAACACCAGAGTCAAGTACTGAACAATACTACACATATATACTTGTTACTACACTATCACAACACCAGAGTCAAGTACTGAACAATACTACACATATATACTTGTTACTACACTATCACAACACCAGAGTCAAGTACTGGACAATACTACACATATATACTTGTTACTACACTATCACAACACCAGAGTCAAGTACTTAACAATACTACACATATATACTTGTTACTACACTATCACAACACCAGAGTCAAGTACTGGACAATACTACACATATATACTTGTTTCTACACTATCACGATATATCATATTTGAATAATTTAGAATACTTGCCAAAAAAACTGTGTAGACTATGGAAATGTAATCTTTAGATAAAAACTTATATAAAAAAACATTTTATATAAAACTAAATTATGATGATGATTTACTACTGTTACATTCAAAATGTTTAAAGCAAAATTAGAAATATCCTTGTTCATACAGTATCGCAATATTTTGTATTGGGAAAAAAAAATTATACCTTAACTTTATCTTAGGCAGTTATACCCTAACTAAAAATATACCTTTGTTCATACAATAACCCCAATGTCGATTTGAAATACTTGACAGAAAACATAAAGAAAATATGACAAAAAAATTAAATAGAATATTAATTAAAATAGATTCAATAGAAAACGTAATAAAAAAACGAATAGAAATGGAATATAATAGAAATAGAAAAACTCTAAAACTTAAAACTTAAATATTAATTACACAATTAATTAAAATAGAATTAAAAGAGAACTTTTTAGAAAACCTCATAATAATCTTTATAAATCTTTAAAAAACACTTGATATTGATGATGATGAGGCTTATATTTACTAATAATACATTTTAAATTCACAATACTAAAAAAAAAAAAAGTAAGAATAAACTTAAAATAAACTAAAATAGAAAAACTCATAATAATCCTTCGAGAAAACTTTATTATAGAAAATCCTGCTGAAAAACTTGATGATTTTTAATTTAATTAATGTTACATTTAAATATGTTTAAATATATATATATATATGTATCCTTCTTTCTATAATAATATTGTCTGGTTCTTGACAACACACACCTACACACCTCCTGGTGTGTTCCGTGTGCAGGTCCACACACTCACCACGTCACTCTTGGTTGTGTAGACGGACTCGGACAGACTCTCCACGGACATCCACTTGACCGGCACACGGAGCGCCACCTTCTGTCGGTAATAGTTGCTGCCGTAGATCTTCTTGGAGAGACCGAAGTCGGCCACGCACACGCGCAGGTCGTCGCCCAGCCTGCGTGCGAGGGACACGTGCGGGTCAACACAAAAGTTGTGTTGTTGTGATGTTCCTCAGCTGTGCGAGGGCGACACACACTTCCTGGACGCGGCTGAATACAAATGTGCGTGGACACAGACGGGGTTTCATTCGGGGACAGCGAGGTTTTAGTCCTGGACTCACATGCAGTTCCGAGCGGCCAGGTCTCTGTGAAGGAACCCCTGTGAGCTCAAGTACTGCATCCCTGCAGAGACGTCCAGCATGAAGCGCAGGAGGCTCTGATGAGGAACAAACTGGGAGAGAAGACCAGACACTAGTTTGAGAAGAAAAGAATAACAGGTCAGACACTGAAGCTGCAACCAAACACACATGTCTGACGACAACACAGACGCACATAAAGATCACCATCACCATCATCATCATCATCATCATGATCCTCATCATCATGATCCTCATCCTCATCATCCTCATCCTCCTCCTCCTCCTCCTCCTCCTCCTCCTCCTCCTCCTCCTCCTCCTCCTCCTCCTCCTCCTCCTCCTCCTCATCCTCATCCTCACCATTCTCATCCTCATCCTCATCCTCATCCTCATCCTCATCCTCATCCTCATCCTCATCCTCATCATCCTCATCCTCATCCTCATCCTCATCCTCATCCTCATCCTCATCCTCATCCTCATCCTCACCATTCTCATCCTCATCCTCATCCTCATCCTCATCATCATCATCCTCATCCTCATCATCATCATCATCATCATCTTCATCTTCATCTTCATCTTCATCTTCATCTTCATCTTCATCACCCTCATGATCCTCACCCCATCCTCATCTTCAACATCATCCTCATCATCTTCATCCTAATAACCATCACCATCCTCATCCTCATCTGCATATTTATCACCATCACTATCATCCTCATGATCCTCATGATCCTCATCCTCATCTTCATCTTCATCCTTATCTTCAACTTCACCTTCATCTTAATCACCCTCATCCTCATCCGCATCCTCATCTTCATCTTCATCTTCATCTTCATCTTCATCTTCATCCTTATCTTCAACTTCACCTTCATCTTAATCACCCTCACCCTCATCCTCATCCTCATCCTCAACCTCATCCTCATCCTCATCTTCATCTTCATATTTTATTATAGAATTCTTCATTTAAAGACAATTATTGAAACTTTATTAAAAACATATTTAAAATAAGTTTTATAGAAAACTTAACAAGACTATAGAAAAATGTATTAATCAACTTGTAGAAAGTTAACAATAAAGTGACAGAAACATTGGAGAACACTTAGAAAACCTGACGATGGTGATTCTTGTATTCACTAATGTTACATTTAAAATAGTCAAACAAACTAAGAGTTTCTTAAACATAACAATCAGTCTTTTGACATTGTATGCATTATATCATTTACACTGTGAATAATGATTATTTTCACTACAAAAAAAAAAAAAACAAAGGAAAAGGAAAAAAAAAAGAGCAGCACGACAGTCCAAATGGACCTATAAAACCAGTCGTGTCATGGACCTATAAAACCAGTCGTGTCATGGACCTATAAAACCAGTCGTGTCATGGACCTATAAAACCAGTCGTGTCATGGACCTATAAAACCAGTCGTGTCATGGACCTATAAAACCAGTCGTGTCATGGACCTATAAAACCAGTCGTGTCATGGACCTATAAAACCAGTCGTGTCATGGACCTATAAAACCAGTCGTGTCATGGACCTATAAAACCAGTCGTGTCATGGACCTATAAAACCAGTCGTGTCATGGACCTATAAAACCAGTCGTGTCATGGACCTATAAAACCAGTCGTCGTGTCATGGACCTATAAAACCAGTCGTGTCATGGACCTATAAAACCAGTCGTGTCATGGACCTATAAAACCAGTCGTGTCGTGGACCTATAAAACCAGTCGTGTCATGGACCTATAAAACCAGTCGTGTCATGGACCTATAAAACCAGTCGTGTCATGGACCTATAAAACCAGTCGTGTCATGGACCTATAAAACCAGTCGTGTCATGGACCTATAAAACCAGTCGTGTCATGGACCTATAAAACCAGTCGTGTCATGGACCTATAAAACCAGTCGTGTCATGGACCTATAAAACCAGTCGTGTCATGGACCTATAAAACCAGTCGTGTCATGGACCTATAAAACCAGTCGTGTCATGGACCTATAAAACCAGTCGTGTCATGGACCTATAAAACCAGTCGTGTCATGGACCTATAAAACCAGTCGTGTCAGTGTGGACCTATAAAAACCAGTCGTCATGGACCTATAAAACCAGTGGACCTATAAAACCAGTCGTGTCATGGACCTATAAAACCAGTCGTGTCATGGACCTATAAAACCAGTCGTGTCGTGGACCTATAAAACCAGTCGTGTCGTGGACCTATAAAACCAGTCGTGTCATGGACCTATAAAACCAGTCGTGTCGTGGACCTATAAAACCAGTCGTGTCGTGTTATACAACCATGTTTCAGTCGTGGACCTATAAAACCAGTCGTGTCGTGTTATAAAACCAGTCGTGTCATGGACCTATAAAACCAGTCGTGTCATGGACCTATAAAACCAGTCGTGTCGTGTTATAAAACCATGTTTCAGTCGTGGACCTATAAAACCAGTCGTGTCGTGGACCTATAAAACCAGTCGTGTCGTGCATCTATAAAACCAGTCGTGTCATTGACCTATAAAACCAGTCGTGTCATGGACCTATAAAACCAGTCGTTCGCCTTATAAACCAGTCGTGGACCTATAAAAACCAGTCGTGTCATGGACCTATAAAACCAGTCGTGTCGTGGACCTATAAAACCAGTCGTGTCATGGACCTATAAAACCAGTCGTGTCATGGACCTATAAAACCAGTCGTGTCGTGGACCTATAAAACCAGTCGTGTCGTGGACCTATAAAACCAGTCGTGTCATGGACCTATAAAACCAGTCGTGTCGTGGACCTATAAAACCAGTCGTGTCGTGGACCTATAAAACCAGTCGTGTCGTGGACCTATAAAACCAGTCGTGTCGTGGACCTATAAAACCAGTCGTGTCGTGGACCTATAAAACCAGTCGTGTCGTGGACCTATAAAACCAGTCGTGTCGTGGACCTATAAAACCAGTCGTGGTCAACCTACCCCAAAAACCAGTCGTGTCGTGGACCTATAAAACCAGTGGGGGTGGTGGACCTATAAAACCAGTCGTGTCATGGACCTATAAAACCAGTCGTGTCATGGACCTATAAAACCAGTCGTGTCTTGTTATAAAACCAGTCGTGTCATGGACCTATAAAACCAGTCGTGTCATGGACCTATAAAACCAGTCGTGTCATGGACCTATAAAACCAGTCGTGTCGTGGACCTATAAAACCAGTCGTGTCATGGACCTATAAAACCAGTCGTGTCATGGACCTATAAAACCAGTCGTGTCATGGACCTATAAAACCAGTCGTGTCGTTAGCCTCCCTATAAAACCAGTCGTGTGATGGACCTATAAAACCAGTCGTGTCATGGACCTATAAAACCAGTCGTGTCATGGACCTATAAAACCAGTCGTGTCTGTGGCCACCTATAAAACCAGTCTTGGTGTCATGGACCTATAAAACCAGTCGTGTCGTGGACCTATAAAACCAGTCGTGTCGTGGACCTATAAAACCAGTCGTGTCATGGACCTATAAAACCAGTGCCTCTCAGGTCAATAAAACCAGTCGTGTCCAGTCGTGGACCTACCTATAAAACCAGTCGTGTCATGGACCTATAAAACCAGTCGTGTCGTGGACCTATAAAACCAGTCGTGTCGTGTTATAAAACCAGTCGTGTCATGGACCTATAAAACCAGTCGTGTCGTGGACCTATAAAACCAGTCGTGTCATGGACCTATAAAACCAGTCGTGTCATGGACCTATAAAACCAGTCGTGTCGTGGACCTATAAAACCAGTCGTGTCATGGACCTATAAAACCAGTCGTGTCATGGACCTATAAAACCAGTCGTGTCGTGTTATAAAACCAGTCGTGTCGTGGACCTATAAAACAAACCCGCCCGCGCGTGAAAAAAACCCACCCGGGTCGTTATAAAACCATGTTTCAGTCGTGGTCCTACCATGGGAACGTCACCGTAGCGCGTGGCGATGAGGAAGCGCCGCAGGTCTCTGTGCTTCAGGAAGGGAAGGATGACCATCGGAACAGGCAGAGAAGAGTCGTCCTCCTGCTCCAGGGTCACGCCTGGAGAACACGTATGACCACAGATCACATGAGTCGTCGCTTCTTTTTTCATTTCTTTTCGTGGTTGAGAACATTTACTAAAAACTGTTGATGATTCAGAGGTGCTATGATGAAAACTTCAGGTCTTCACTGAGGTTTGAAACATGAAATTGAACTACTTAGGAAGATGAGGAAGATGAGGAAGATGAGGATAAGGTGGAGGAAGAAGAAGATGATGACAATTTCAGTGATGATGAGGATGAGGAAGATGATGATCGTAATGAAGAGGAAGATGATAAGGAAGAAGAAGGAAGATTTAGGGGAGGGGGATGATGATGAGGAAAATGAGGAAGAAGAAGATGAGGAAGATAATGTTAATAATGAGGGGGAAGAAGAAGAAGATGAGGACGATGATGATGAGTAGGAAGATGAGGAGGCTGCTGATGAGCACCATGATGAGGACGATGACCATGAGGAAAATAATGATGATAATGAGGAGGAGGAAGAAGAGGATGAGGACGACGATGATGATGAGGAAGATCTTGATGAAGAGGAGGAAGATGAGGAGGCTGCTGATGAGCACCATGATCAGGACGATGACCATGAGGAAGATAATGATGATAATGAGGAGGAGGAAGAAGAAGATGAGAACGATGGAGAGGAGGAGGAAGATGTTGATGAAGAGGAGGAAGATCATGAAGAAAATGAGGAGGAGGAAGAAGAAGATGATGATGATGATGATGATGATGATGATGATGATGATGATGATGATGATGATGATGATGATGATGAGGATGAGGATGAGGATGATAATAATGAAATGGAAGAAGAAGAAGATATAATGAGGAGGAGGAAGATTATAAGAAAGAAAAAGATGAGGATGATGATGATAATGAGGAGGAGGAAGAAGATCATAAGGTAGAAGAAGATGGTGAGGAGGAGGAGGAAGACGATGAAGATAATGATGATAATGAGAAGGAGGAAGATGATCATAAGGTAGAAGAAGATGAGGACTATGTTGATCAGGAGGATGATGATAATGATAAGGAAAAAGATGAGGAGGAAGATGTTGGAGAAAAGGAGGAGGAGGAGGAATAAAATAATGATGATGATGATGATGATGAAGATAATTATCTTGGACTATTGTCCATTCAGAAGCTTGTGATGGTTGCCATGACGCCAGTGTAACTGTGTACTGTTAAGCTCAATAACCAGGCAGATGTTCTACTTTGAAACATTTCTCTGAAGTCTTCTCACCGAACAGCTGGATGACGTTGATGTGATGGAAGTTCTTCATGAGCTCAGCTTCTCTCAGGAACTCCCTCAGGTCCTCCTGACTGTGGATCCCCACTGTGAGCGCAGAAGAAGAGAGTGAAGCAAACGTATCTTCTCTGGACCTTTGATGCAAACCTCTCATGGTTTTCACGGCGACCTTGAGCTCCACACCTTCTGACGTCAAGATTCCTTCGTACACGGCTCCAAACTCACCTGAAGAAGGAAGTCAGCCAGAGATCAAGATGAAACCTGAGGTCCAGCCATGAGTCGTGACACCTTTTCCAAGCTCCTTTCCCAGAGTCAGCTGATGTCTCTCCACGAGAACCTCCTTCAGACTGTCCAGCAGCCTGTGGTTCAGACCTTCCAACAGCTGGAAGACTCCTGCTGTGGCTGTGGCGCCACCATGCGGTCAACATGGGTGTTACCTCGACTTGCATACATCTATGTTCTCTATTCATTTCTATTTCCACCTACTCGTGACAGGCGTCTGCTCGGGCGGGGTCTCCTGCTGCTGCTCGCGTCTGTAAGTGACTCTGGCGTTCATCAGATGGTTCAAGTCCTGATCACGTCTGCAAAATAATGTGTTCTTTACTTTAAGAGTTAGAAATGTATGTGTTTAGCAGAACCCTTGTTGGAAAATGTTGCTCAATTGTTTGGAAATATTTGATTTTTAATACTTGAGGGTCAGACTTTATTTTTCCTAATAAAAATAAAAAACTTAAAATATAGACAAAATTTTTTTTAAGAATCAATTCGATGATCATGTAGGAAGAATGAGGATGTAAAGAATGATGATGGTCATGTGAGGAAGAGGATGAGGATGAGGATGAGGATGAGGATGAGGATGAGGATGAAGATGGTGATGAGGATGAGGATGAGGATGATGAAGATGAGGATGAGGATGAGGATGAAGATGAGGATGAGGATGAGGATGATGAAGATGAGGATGAGGATGAAGATGAGGATGAGGATGAAGATGAGGATGAGGATGAGGATGAGGATGATGAAGATGAGGATGAGGATGAGGATGAGGATGAGGATGATGAGGATGAGGATGATGAAGATGAGGATGAGGATGAGGATGAGGATGAGGATGATGAGGATGAGGATGATGAGGATGAAGATGAAGATGGTGATGAGGATGAGGATGAGGATGAGGATGATAATTATTAACTTCTAATGAATTTCTGTGTTCATGGTAATATTGACAGAAGTTATTTTACCGCAGACGTTTGTTTCTGCGCCTCAGGAGGACGACACAGACGAACACTGACGTCATCAGCAGGAGGATGAAACTAACAAAACCAACGAAGAAGAACCGCTTTGAGAATCCACTGTGAGGTTCAGGAGATGAAGTTTGATGAAGATCCAGTCCTGGAGTGACGGACGCGGGTTGGACTCTCCCTGAAGACAAACATGTCCGAACATCAGGCTGAGATGAGACCTTCAAACACATGAAGCTTCACAGTGTCATGTTTCTAGAGGTCAGTAGGTGGCGCTCTAACATTAACAGGATGTGATGGTCCAAAATAAAGTTGTTCAAAGGATCATAGAGCGACATCTAGTGGACTCTGAATATGACGCTTCATGAAGCTTCATGGACTCATCATTAAGGACATGAAGGGACATACATCTGTGGATGGTCACTGTGGCTGTGGATGACGCCGGCGCCCCCTGCAGACTGGAAACATCATTGACAGCCCGCACTGAGAGCCTGTAGTCGAGGTGCGGGTTCAATCCCAGGATCATGACCGAGGTGCTGTTCATCTGCCGCTCCCCCTCCAGCGCCACGACCTCTGACCCGCACGCCTGCCACCGACCGCCGCCCGCGCTCCTGTGACACGTGACGTCGTACATCACTTCCTGTCGGCCGCCGCCGTCCTGAGGCGCCTCCCACGTGAGGCGCAGGAGGTCAGAGGTCAGATGGTGAACCGTGAGGTTGAGCGGAGCTGAAGGAGGCTCTGAACACATGAACATACGTGTGTTACACGACACGCATGTTTGTCAGTGACATCAGAACATGCACGTCACGTTAAGAATGTTGAAACTTAAAATGAAATAATAATGTTGTTTTTTTAATTACATTATTTTTATTGAATACTTTGATTCCACGATTTGTGTATTGAAAGAGTGATTTTTTAAAACAATAATTTCATATAAAAATTTGAATAAAATGAACAATTCTTTGTACACGTTAAGTTTAATATATTCAAATTGTAATCATTGAAATATTAATTTTCTAAAGTTGAGATTTTTTCATTCGTAACTTTTGAATTAAATATAAAAAAGTTGTTGCAATAGTGAAACCAGACAAAACTGGATTGATATTAAAACCAAAATAAAACAATGAATTTATAAAAGTATTATTTTAATCATGATTTTAATAGTGTTAATAGTGTCACCAGACATTAGCAAACGAGCACCGAGCTACTTGATCGAACTTTGACCCAATCGTCGTGTTTTTATATTGAATTTAAAAGGTTAATATTGACCTTTAAAGGTCACAGACAAAAATCATTTGAATTTCGAAAATGTTTTTTTTAATGAATTAAATCAATAAAAATGTGGAATTTTAAATTCATTTGAAAAATATTTCCTTTAATACTATTTAAAATAAATTAAATCAACCTTTAAATATAGAAACTATTATTTAAAAAATAACTTTTTTTTTCTACATTCAAATGTTAAACCTCCAATGTTCTGATGCCACGACACACGTCCACACGTCAAGAGTTCAAAGGTCGTACTTGTGCAGCCGAGCTCCTCCGGATCCTCCCTCAGGCGAACGAACCCGTCCAGACACGAGCACGACTCCGAGCCCCGGTCCAGGGTCCTGGTGTTGGGGGGACACGCTCGACATCGGTCCTCGTTCCCTGCGAGTGCCTTGAAGAACCCCGTCCTACAGTCTGGACGGACGGAGACACACCTGACGTCAGAGCTTCAGTCGGGACACGAACCAACAACTTAAGAGTCAACGACGAAGCTTCGTGAAACAGTGTCGTAGATTCACAGGTCACTAGGGGGCGCCATCGGCTATGAAATGATGTGAGGTTTCAATAGAAAAGGTGTTGGAAGTGATCGGAGCAGAGAGCGACATCTAATGGACCAAAATAATGCCGATGCTTCATGAAGCTTTGTACCATCATCAGTCTTGAAGTTCCTGAATAAACAATGAATCAATAAAACCACAAGGAACAGGAAGTGAAACCTTTTCTTTCAGTCGCTCCATGTGAGCAACTTCCCCCGAAAGATCCTCTGGAATTCAATTATTAAGAAACATTTCTATTTTGAGGCTGTGAGTCATTTTCTATGGACTTTGGTTAAATTACGTGTTTTAAGTTTACCTAGAATGTGTCAAACATGCCAAAAACAGCCCAAAATGTGCAACAATAACCCATAGCTTGTCAAAAAAGTCTTCAAAAACATACATTTAACATTGAAAAACTTGCCAAATTTGATCCATAACTTGTCGAAAACACACAATAACATGCCGAAAACATCCCATAAATGTTCAAAAATTAACCCTTAACTTGTGGAAAAATACAAACTTGTCAAAAATTCCATAAAATGCCAAAAACATCCAAATACGTTCCAAAATTAAACCATATCTTGTCAGAAATGTACCAAAGCGGAAGACATTAAAAAACTTGGCAGAATTTCCCAAAACCTGCTGAAAACATACCAAAGGTTGCAGAAAACATCCCAAAATGTGCCAAAATAAACCCATAACTTGTCGAAAAATACAAAAACATGCCAAAAACATTGAAAAACCTGCAAAAATATCCCAAAACTTGCCAAAATGAACCCATAGCTTGTAGAAATTAACCCTATAAGTATAAACTATGAGCTGAAAATCTCACAAAACGTGCCTAAAAAATCCAGAACCAATCTCAAATCTAGTCTATGTATCCTAGTGGATCAAAAACAACTGGACTTTGTGGATTTCTAGGAAGAAGTTTTATCAGAGAGGGTTCTTCAGTTCCTCGTATCTGTACCTGAACAGCTGTGGTTCGTGGCTTCGTGTCCAGCTTTGCACCGACAACCTCCCTCCACTGGACCCCAGACTCCAGCCGAGCTACACTCCCTCACAGGGGGGGACACTTCCTCAGCGCCCCCCACACAAGAACCCATGAGCGGTGATCCAGCCACAGTTTGTCCGAACCGGACCCGCTCTTCCGTGATGGCGGGACACGTCCTGTAGAAGATCCTGATGGACGTCACCAGCACACACGTCCCAGAGAAGGAGAACCCAAGTTGAAACCCTTTCTTCTGGACAGGACCCAGGTTGACAGACACGCTCTGGTTGAGGAACCCCGAGATCTGTGCCTGAGAAGCATCACTGGGAAAAGGCAGAGTCGACTGGAGTTCCACGACCGTCCCGCCTGTTGGGAAGCGACTGGCAGGCGCGTCCGAGTCGAAGAGGTGAACCTGGAGGAGGCTCGGCTGAGGCGACGGCTCCTGCTCTTGAGCAAACGTCAGGTCCATCAGGAGGTTCTGGGCGTCTTCACGCTGCATCCATCGGCTCAGGACCGTCCTTCTGACGGGTCGGCCACACGCCTGCAGCACCAGCACTGGACCCGACGCCGGCACACTGAAGCGGACTTCAGTCCACTGGAGAGACCATCAACAAGAGAAGGTTAAGTTATGTCCAGCTTTACGATGAGAAAAAACACATTTGATGCAAACTTTTTCTACCTTTTTTGTTGTAGTGATGTGTTGATGAAGCTTCATGATACTCTGCCTTCTTTTTGAAAGGCCACTAGATGTCACTGTCAGTTTGAAAATGATTTCAAGTGTCATTGAATAAGTAGATCAGTTCCATAGATTTCAAACCAGAGAGTGACATCTAGTGGTCTTTCAAAATCAGGACATTGTATCATGATACAGTTTCTGTATGATACAGTATCTCTTTTTTAAAAGGCCACTAGATGTCACTCCCAGTTTGAAAATCATATGAGTGAGTGCCATGGAAATAATACATCAGAACCAAAGATTATAAAGCAGAGAGTGACATCTAGTGGACTTTCAAAATCAGGACATTGTATCGTGAAACAGTGTCTTTATTAAAGTTTCATGAGGCCTCACCAACACATCACTACTTATAAGAGACATTTCTTCTACCTTTTTTGGGTTTTTGATACAAACTCCAACCAGAGTGCTTCCCTTGCACGCCCCCATGACCCCGGCTGACTGGGACCACCAGTAGTCACCGAAGTGTCGACGACACACTCACCTGGCGTTCAGGCTCCGACGTCCACCTCAGGCTGCTCTGCTTGTCCGACGCAAACATTTCCACTGAGATAAAAAAAGGTGTTAACAAAAAAAAAGATGGTTTGTGTTTGAAAGGTCAAAGGTCGGTTCCAACACTCACCCTCCTCCACCTGCTGGGGATTCTCACCGAGGACCTTCACGACCCACAGCAGCGCCAGAGCAGAACAAACACCAGAGACACACATGTCGTCTCATGACAGATTTGTTTTGTGCGACTCGTAGACTTCAGTCGCTCGGTTCCTGTAAAGACGTGCGAGGTCAGCAGATCCCGAGGCGACGACTCCCACACTTCAAGGAAGTGACCGATGACATCATCGCGTCGATCCTGATGGTCAACAACAAACACAAACCTCTTCTGTGTCTGATCGTCTGCAAACAAAGAGGTTTTAATGTTTTTTTTAATGTTGACGAACATAACGAGGATCTCGACGTCTCGATCTGTCGACATATTCAAGATGAAGAACTTCTTACGTGAGTCGAGGCGACCAAACATCTTCTGACTCACCTTTACTGAGAAGAGAGTGCAGGCAGGGTGGATGGACGGGCTTTCTTTAAAACCATGGGATTAATGTTGTGAAAGAAAAATGAAGCGTAAATAAAAACAACATTTTTCCAAGACATTCTAATTCTTTATATATTCAAATATATATTAAAATGTAGCTTTGCAATATTCTTTATGTTTTAGCCTTTAAATGTATTATACAAATGTTGGTATAATAGTGCCACCAATGTTGACTTTATATGGCAAAAAAAAGTATTGAAAAAAATTGAAGAACATTAATGCCATCAGATGATTGAATGGTTGGATTTATTGTTCAAATATTGACAAGTTGAAATAATTTAAAATATTCAATTTTTGTTATATTTAATTTCCAACATAAGGGCTCGAGTTCTTTTTTTTTTGGGGCCCAAAAACCAAAAGGGGGGGGTTCCTCTCGTGCGTCACGTTGTTCTGGGTCCAGCACTGTTCAGCTTCACTCTGATGGTGAGCTCCACAGCTTCACTCTGAAGGTGAGCTCCACAGCTTCACTCTGATGGTGAGCTCCACAGCTGCACTATGATGGTGAGCTCCACAGCTTCACTCTGATGGTGAGCTCCACAGCTTCACTCTGATGGTGAGCTCCACAGCTTCACTCTGATGGTGAGCTCCACAGCTTCACTCAGATGGTGAGCTCCACAGCTTCACTCTGATGGTGAGCTCCACAGCTTCACTCTGATGGTGAGCTCCACAGCTTCACTCTGATGGTGAGCTCCACAGCTTCACTCTGATGGTGAGCTCCACAGCTTCACTCTGATGGTGAGCTCCACAGCTTCACTCTGATGGTGAGCTCCACAGCTTCACTCTGATGGTGAGCTCCACAGCTTCACTCTGATGGTGAGCTCCACAGCTTCACCTTTCTGATGGTGAGCTCCACAGCTTCACTCTGATGGTGAGCTCCACAGCTTCACTCTGATGGTGAGCTCCACAGCTTCACTCTGATGGTGAGCTCCACAGCTTCACTCTGATGGTGAGCTCCACAGCTTCACTCTGATGGTGAGCTCCACAGCTTCACTCTGATGGTGAGCTCCACAGCTTCACTCTGATGGTGAGCTCCACAGCTTCACTCTGATGGTGAGCTCCACAGCTTCACTCTGATGGTGAGCTCCACAGCTTCACTCTGATGGTGAGCTCCACAGCTTCACTCTGATGGTGAGCTCCACAGCTTCACTCTGATGGTGAGCTCCACAGCTTCACTCTGATGGTGAGCTCCACAGCTTCACTCTGATGGTGAGCTCCACAGCTTCACTCTGATGGTGAGCTCCACAGCTTCACTATGATGGTGAGCTCCACAGCTTCACTATGATGGTGAGCTCCACAGCTTCACTCTGATGGTGAGCTCCACAGCTTCACTCTGATGGTGAGCTCCACAGCTTCACTCTGATGGTGAGCTCCACAGCTTCACTCTGATGGTGAGCTCCACAGCTTCACTCTGATGGTGAGCTCCACAGCTTCACTCTGATGGTGAGCTCCACAGCTTCACTCTGATGGTGAGCTCCACAGCTTCACTATGATGGTGAGCTCCACAGCTTCACTCTGATGGTGAGCTCCACAGCTTCACTCTGATGGTGAGCTCCACAGCTGATGGTGAGCTCCACAGCTTCACTATGATGGTGAGCTCCACAGCTTCACTCTGATGGTGAGCTCCACAGCTTCACTATGATGGTGAGCTCCACAGCTTCACCCTGATGGTGAGCTCCACAGCTTCACTCTGATAGTGAGCTCCACAGCTTCACTCTGATGGTGAGCTCCACAGCTCTACGATGGTGAGCTCCACAGCTTCTCTCTGATGGTGAGCTCCACAGCTTCACTCTGATGGTGAGCTCCACAGCTTCACTCAGATGGTGAGCTCCACAGCTTCACACCGATGGTGAGCTCCACAGCTTCAGTCTGATGGTGAGCTCCACAGCTTCACCCTGATGGTGAGCTCCACAGCTTCACCCTGATGGTGAGCTCCACAGCTTCACACCGATGGTGAGCTCCACAACTTCACTCTGATGGTGAGCTCCACAGCTTCAGTCTGATGGTGAGCTCCACAGCTTCACCCTGATGGTGAGCTCCACAGCTTCACACCGATGGTGAGCTCCACAGCTTCACGAGCTCCACAGCTTCACTCTGATGGTGAGCTCCACAGCTTCACACCGATGGTGAGCTCCACAGCTTCACCCTGATGGTGAGCTCCACAGCTTCACCCTGATGGTGAGCTCCACAGTTTCTCTTACTTGATTCTATTTTTAGTCAAAGCACAATAACCAGACAAAAGCCAATTAACCTTGTGACTGTAAACACTGACGTCTGTTTTCACAGACACTACAAATGGGTTCAGGGCGACCCCCTGACCCCTGCTGAATAATGGGGACTGTGGAAAGAGTTTCCGATTTCTTGGCTCACACATCCCAGAGGATTTCTCTTGAACTACAAACATCACTACAATAGTAACCTGTTCCTCACCTGTTCACCTGCTGCCCTCTGGCGCTTCAGTCTTGAACGCAAACAGACTCAAGAACAGTTTTACCCTCAGCTATATGTAAGTAAGTAAGTACTTTTTATTTGTATAGCGCTTTTCTAGACCAAAGCTGAACAAACAAAAATAAGGATCAATAAAGACATTTGTTCACATCTCAGAGCACCTTGAAAAAAAACACTTTTAATAACGAGACAATATTATAAAACATCTGACCTCTGACCTCTGCTGCTTCTCTATTTATCTTTGTTTCTCACTTTTAATACGTGTTTTTAACCTTCTTTCATATTTTTATTGAAACATGTCATCATGTGCATCTGGATGATGAACTTTAACCTGGTTGAACTATGACAACGACAATAGATTCTGACTCTGACTGTGATTCATTCAGTGCAGGAGGAAGAAATGATGAAACATAATTATGGTTCATTTATCTTCACACACGCACACACACACGCACGGCTTTAAAATAAACCTATTATTAGTATCATCCAGAACTTCTGACATTTGGTTTGTCATCGTGAAGATTCGTGGAAAAAAAACCAAGTCATTGTTCCTCGGATGCTTCAGCCATGGAGAAGCCAGTGGACTTTCATGGAGTAAGAAGAAAACTGTAAGAGGTGATGAACCTTTTTGAAGAACATTTGCTTCACCTGACGAGAGTCCAGACAGGTCCAGAAGAAGAAGCTGGTGGTCCTTCCTGACAGATCTTCTGACTGTCCTCACATGTGCCGTCTGAAGGGACCAGTGGGCGAGAGAGTCGTCTGCAGTTGATTCAGAACTCTGCAGCGAGAATTCTGACCCGCTCAAGTAGGAGAACTCACATTTCTCCGATCCTTAAAACTCTTCACTGGCTTCCAGTTTCTTTCAGGATCAACTTTAAAATTCTGGTTCTTACTTTCAGAGCTATTCATGGTCAGACCTTCCATCAGTGATCTGATCCAGCCTTACACCCCAGCTCGGGCTCTGAGGTCTGTGGATCAGAATCTACTTATGGTTCCACGCACACGGCTCAGGACCAGAGGAGAGAAATCTTTTCAGGCTGTTGCTCCTAAGCTTTGGAACGATCTTCCTCTCTCTTTGCTCTTGATGATCTACTGACTCCTTTAAGAAACATCTTAAGACTTTTCTATTTGTTCAGGCTTTTCCTTGAATTTCTCGAACTCCTGTGTTATTCTCGATGTTGTCTTGATCTTTGAAGTATGTACTGTTTTGAGTATTGTTTTGATTGTTTAAGCGCTTTGTGACCCTGGTCTCGAAAAGCGCTATATAAATAAATATTACTTACACTTACTTACTTACCTGACATGTCGTCGAGCGTGTGTCGTCGTTAATGCACTGCTTGTGTGTCAACGTATGTCAGCGTGGTTATACATGTCAATGTAGTTATACACGTCAGTTATACATGTCAGTTATACATGTCAGTTATACATGTCAACGTAGTTATACATGTCAATGTAGTTATACATGTCAATGTAGTTATACATGTCAATGTAGTTATACATGTCAACGTATGTCAACGTCTTATACATGTCAACGTAGTTATACATGTCAATGTAGTTATACATGTCAACATATGTCAACGTTGTTATACATGTCAATGTAGTTATACATGTCAATGTAGTAATACATGTCAATGTAGTTACACATGTCAACGTATGTCAACGTAGTTATATATGTCAACGTAGTTATACATGTCAACGTATGTCAACGTAGTTATATATGTCAACGTAGTTATACATGTCAATGTAGTTATACATGTCAACATATGTCAACGTTGTTATACATGTCAATGTAGTTATACATGTCAATGTAGTAATACATGTCAATGTAGTTACACATGTCAACGTATGTCAACGTAGTTATATATGTCAACGTAGTTATACATGTCAACGTATGTCAACGTAGTTATATATGTCAACGTAGTTATACATGTCAATGTAGTTATACATGTCAACATATGTCAACGTTGTTATACATGTCAATGTAGTTATACATGTCAATGTAGTAATACATGTCAATGTAGTTACACATGTCAACGTATTATATCAACGTAGTTATATATGTCAACGTAGTTATACATGTCAACGTATGTCAACGTAGTTATATATGTCAACGTAGTTATACATGTCAATGTAGTTATACATGTCAACATATGTCAACGTTGTTATACATGTCAATGTAGTTATACATGTCAATGTAGTTATACATGTCAACGTAGTTACACATGTCAACGTAGTTGTCAACGTAGTTATATATGTCAACGTAGTTATACATGTCAACGTATGTCAACGTAGTTATATATGTCAACGTAGTTATACATGTCAATGTAGTTATACATGTCAATGTAGTTATACATGTCAACATATGTCAACGTAGTTATACATGTCAATGTAGTTATACATGTCAATGTAGTAATACATGTCAATGTAGTTACACATGTCAACGTATGTCAACGTAGTTATATATGTCAACGTAGTTATACATGTAAGGTAAGGTAAGGTAAGGTAAGGTAAAACTTTATTGATCCCTCAGGAGGTCTCCTTTGGGAAATTGTTTTTTACCAATAGCCAGCAATTTTTCATAAACAATAAAAAATAATACATAAAAAATAAAGTAAGAAGAACATAAAGAGGAAGAACAAGATGACACAATCTAAGTCTAAAGACAAAGACAAAGAACATAGGTCAAGGAAAAAAAAAAAAACAAAAAAAAAAACAAAGACAAAGATACAAAGACTAACATGGAACAGAACATCCAGATACTTTCACTCCACTCCTGCCCCCGAACTCAGAATTGTACAATTTAATAGCCCGAGGGATGAATGAGTCCCTGAGTCTATTTGTTTTGCACCTGGGTAGGAGCATTCGTGCACTCATTCTGCTTCTCTGCTCACTGATGACAGTGTTCAGAGGATGACTGTCATCATCCATGATGGACAGCAGTTTGTTCAACGACATCCTCTCAGCAACTGTCACCAGTGAGTCCAGCTTCATTCCAACCACAGAACCAGCCCTCCTGATCAACCTGTCCAACCTGTTGACACTCCTCTCGGACACATTTCCACACCAACACACCACAGCATAGAACAGGACACTGGCCACCACAGACTGGTAGAACATGCAGAGGACATTGACATGTCAATGTAGTTATACATGTCAACGTATGTCAACGTGGTTATACATGTCAGTTATACATGTCAGTTATACATGTCAACGTAGTTATACATGTCAACGTAGTTATACACGTCAACGTATGTCAATGTAGTTATACATGTCAACGTGTGTCAACGTAGTTATACACGTCAACGTAGTTATACATGTCAACGTAGTTATACACGTCAACGTGGTTATACATGTCAGTTATACATGTCAACGTAGTTATACACGTCAACGTGGTTATACATGTCAACGTGGTTATACATGTCAGTTATACATGTCAACGTAGTTATACACTTCAACGTAGTTATACATGTCAACGTAGTTATACAGTACATGTCAGTTATACATGTCAACGTAGTTATACACGTCAACGTAGTTATACATGTCAACGTAGTTATACACGTCAACGTAGTTATACATGTCAACGTAGTTATACATGTCAACGTAGTTATACTTGTCAACGTAGTTATACATGTCAACGTGGTTACACATGTCAACGTAGTTATACTTGTCAACGTAGTTATACATGTCAACGTAGTTATACACGTCAACGTAGTTATACATGTCAACGTAGTTATACACGTCAACGTAGTTATACATGTCAACGTAGTTATACATGTCAACGTAGTTATACTTGTCAACGTAGTTATACATGTCAACGTAGTTATACATGTCAACGTAGTTATACTTGTCAACGTAGTTATATATGTCAACGTAGTTATACATGTCAACGTAGTTATACATGTCAACGTAGTTATACATGTCAACGTAGTTATACTTGTCAACGTAGTTATACATGTCAACGTAGTTATACATGTCAACGTAGTTATACATGTCAACGTAGTTATACATGTCAACGTAGTTATACATGTCAACGCAGGTTTGAAGGTGATTTGCAGTTTTATTTTTGTTCGACTTCCTCTCAAGAGTTTTCAAACAAGATCGTCTCCGTTAATAAAGTATTTGTGTTAATGTATGTGAAATATAAACATTCGCACTCGTCTGAACTCCTTTATAACAGTGTGATCTATGTCAAAACATATTTTAAAATAACGATTTTAAACTGTTAATAAAGTCTCAATTGATGTTTTCATTGCATTTTCTTTCTGATCAAAGGGAAATAATTGGGATTAATTTAGAATAAATATAATTTTTCCACAGAACAAACGTTATAAAGCGAGTCAGTCTCACCACATATGAGATTATTCTAAAACATTACATGGCTTGACCAAAGTTCAAGATCAGGTTTCAAACAGACCCCAGACTGAGGGGTCACCAGAGGTCAAATCCTCTCCAGACTGGGCTGAAAGAATAGTTCGTTTTTTTCCTGCACATCTTTAATGACGTTTTATTTTATTTTTTCTCTATTTTTGTGTTGCTTGAGTTAGAATTTCCCATAAAAAGAAAAAAATATTCTTGTTTTTATTGTGAAATGTTACCACTGTAGAGCACAACTGTTTTTTTTTTTTAAAAAGAACAACATAAAAGAAAATAAGAAACTCTTCTTAAAAAGGGGTTCTCTTGTTCTACTTCATGCGTGCGACGCCCTCTACAGGCTGTCAGCACCTCGAGATGTAACCCATAGCAACAGCCTGTAGAGGGCGTCGCACGCATTCATAGAACCTCAGGTTTAAGAAGTTAGAACTTGTGGTGTTTATAGAGAGTTTTACGTTCATAGAAAAACATATTTTCATTAATACTTTGCAAGATGCGGAGAATATTTCAGTAAAACGTTTACATCTAATAACAAGTTGTCTCTGGCATAGACCAGGCTGTTGAAGAACCTGGAGACACATTCACGAGAGACAGATCTTCTCTTTCACTTCCACAGACATACAGAAACAAGAAGCTCAGATCATCGATGAGAATTTTGTGTATTTTTTTCAGGTCAAAATAGTGCAAATGTCAAACTTTCCCGAAGTAACAGTCGGAGCTAAAAACATGCTGAACTCAAGAAAAACACGTCAAATAAACAAGATTCAGGGACGAGGATGACGAGCGTGGAGTGCTAGAGGAACATCTTCCACGGGTCATATTGACCCGATGAATACATGATGTCACAGTTACACGGAAAATAATAAGTTACAAAATGAGTATTAACTAAAAGCTACTTGTTTTTTAAAAATAATTTAGATAAAATGTGTCTTAATAAAACCCAATATTATTTTTTGTCTGCACTAGTTTTCTGTTTAAATGAAGTTTAAAATGACTTAAAATCCATTTTTATATTCCAACGATTGACGTTAAGAATACTCAACTGCAGTTGTTTGCCGCCCTCTACCGGTCATGTTGACGCGGTGCGTTAATGATCTGAATAATGTGGTGAAGATGGAACTAGAACTGCCGGAAATATAAATACCTATAAAGTGCAAATAAAGGTGAGAAAGGAGTGAGAACATGAAGGAGGTGAAGCTAAACGTCTCGACAATCTTTCTCCAAACACGGCAAATCGACGCTGAATGAACAGCAGCGGCTGAAAGCACTTTCGTTTCCTGCTCCAGTGTCTTTGGCGCTTTCACTGCATCACACATTTCTCCTTCTGTTGCTTGGCGTACTTCCTCCTGCGCTGCTCCAGCCCTCGCTCCAGACGCTCGTCCTCCTCCAGAGCCCTGCAGAGGCACCATGTACTCTTGTAAACCAGTGGTGTGTCGCTGAAGCTTCGTGAAACAGTAGCTGATTTACAGAGCTCAGGTTCAAACCAATGTGAGGTTACAATAAAATAGTTGTTTAAGCAAAATATAACAGAGCAGAGAGCGACATCTGGTGGACTCTGAAAACAAGGCTTCATGAAGCTTCATGAAACAGTGTCATATTTTAAGAGGTCAGTAGGTGGCGCTCTTAGTTTCAAAATGATGTGAGGTTTCAATAGAATAGTTGTTCAAATCAATATATTATAGGGCAGAGAGTGGCATCTGGTGGACTCTGAAAACAAGGCTTAATGAAGCTTCATGAAACAGTGTCTTATATTTTAAGGTGGTGCTCTCTGTTTGAACAATTACGTGAGGATTCAATAGAACACTTGTTCAGAGCAATATATGTTATATAACAGTATCATGTAGTAGACTCTAAAAAATAAGGCGCTTCATGAAGCTTCATGAAACTGTGTCATATCTTTCAGAGGTCAATAGTTGGCGCCCTCAGTTTTAAAATAATGTGAGGTTTCAATAGAATAGATGGTCAAAGCAATAGATTATAGAGCAGAGAGCGACATTTAGTAGATTCTTAAAAAGAAAAGGCGCTTCATGAAGCTTCATGAAACAGTGTCATCTTTTAAGAGGTCAGTAGGTGGCGCTCTCAGTTTAAAAATGATGTGAGGTTTCAATAGAATAGTTGTTCAAATCAATATAGTATAGAGCAGAGAGTGGCATCTAGTGGACTCGGAAAATAAGGCTTCATGAAGCTTCACGAAACAGTGTCATATTTTAAGAGTTCAGTAGGTGGCGCCCTCAGAGTAAAACGACCTCAAACTAACCGATGTATTTTGTATATGATTTCTAATAAAAACCTCTAAATGCTCTTCATTTATTCACTTGTTTTTATCAGTGTTTCACAAAATAAATGACGAACCAAGAAAATAACGTATCTTTTTTTCCTCAATAATCTACATTTATGATTTAGATTATGATACAAAATAAAATCAGAGAAAAGCCGATTGCAATAATAAATAATATGGAGAAAAAACCCTGAAAACAAACAGAAGCAAGAAAATAATAAATAGATAAATAAGATATTTTTCTTTAGTTCACAGATCAGCAAACTTTAATTGACACCAACACAAGGTGCAGAGATTATTTTGGCTCTTTTACTCTTTATATCATCAATCTTTAAAAAATGTACATAATGTAACATTTTATCTAAACTTCTTAAAGTCACTCTTTTATATTTTCTTTAGTAATTAAAAATAATTATAATAAATAAAAATGACATTAGAAAATGTCACGTTTGCTCTCAAGAGAATCATTTTTGACTTTTCATACTAGAAAATGTTTGTGACGACCAGAGGCGGATCATTTAAAGAAAACTTAATGATAAGTTAAGTTAAGGAATGTGAGATTTAAGATCTGTGACGCTTTTGTTCATTTTTAGAAAATATTGAAAGTCAACATTTTACTGCCATTTTACTTTATATCACAATTTCAAGGTCGATCCTTTAAAAAAAACTGTCGCATTTTTTAATCATTCTATTTTTAAAGACACATTAAATAAAATAAAAATATATTTAACATTAAAATTAATACATTAAAAATCATTTTTAATAAAATATTTAAAGTCAATATTTTGTTTTAATTTTTTAATTCATTTTTCCTGTATTTGTCTACAACAACTTGAAGGTCAAAGTAAATATTTTTTAAATCAAATATTAAAAATAAATATTTATATGAATATTCACCAGCAACTGTAGAGCACAACTGGCTGCGATAATAAATAAAGACACTTCAAAATATATTATAAAGATTTAAAAAGATAAAAAACATAAAAGAATATGATAAATAAATAAATTAAAAACATTTTTTAATATTGAATGTTGATATTCAGAGTCAGTTGTGTTGCGTTTTAATAAAACTACAAAATCAAGACTTTAACTTCAAGTTAATGACATCAAAAGTTCCTACAGGAACCTTCTCGACTGGCCTGTGATGTCATCAAGCGGCGACACTCACCCTCGCTCCTTGGCGTCCATGTCGTGAACCAGCTCGTCTCTCTGGTTGACCAGCGACACCAGCTCCTGCAGGAGAAGCTGCTCGCGTCGCTTCTGTAACTGACTCTTCTGCCAGTCTGGGAGAAAACACACATGGATTTGTTTCTCGAGTGAGGGCTGCGACGCCTCACCTTCCAGGGCCATCATGTCGCGCAGCTCCTGGTTCAGCAGCTCGAACCTTCTCTCCAGGTCCTGTTCCTCCAACCTGTCGATGACCAGAAGGATCTTTGAAAGGGTTCTGACATCATGGAGTTTGTTGGACTCACAGCAGCTGCAGATGATCCTGTCGTCGGATCAGAGCGTTCTTCTTGTTGACCAGAGTGAACCATTCCTGGATCAGACGCTCCTCCTCCACCCTGTCGCTGCCTGAGAGCAGATCAGAGACACGTTTATTGATCCTTTATTGTCGTCTGCTTGTTTCTTTTGGTTTTTTCTTCTCGCATATCTTTTATGGTTTGTTTTTCTCATACATTTATTCTAGTTGGTTTTGTTTTTTTCTTCTTATGTGTTGATTTATAACTTGTGGTGGTTTTTGGCAAACTTTTTTTTATCATTTTATTTTTCTTGAACTGCTTTTTTTGTACTTTTTTGTTTTTCCATCATATTTATGTTTTTATTGTATGTTTTTGTTTCCTGGTTTGGTTTAATTTTTGTTTCTTCTTATATTTTGATTTATAATTTGTTGTGTTAAATAGTAAAATTTTTCTTCTTATTTTCTCATACTATTTTTTTGTTTTTTCTTTACTGCCTATTTTTTTTGTTTATTTTTTAAATGTATACTTTTTATACTTTCTTGTTTTTGGTCATCTTGTTAATTGTTTTTTTTAGTTTCTACTTTTACTCCTTGTTTGATTTGTAATTTTTCCTCCTTTTTCCAATGTTTATAACTTTTTTTATAAGATTGATTTTTTTGTTGATTTTTGCTAATCATACTTTCTTTATTGCCTTGTTTTTTTATTTTTATACTCTTTATTTTTTGTTTGTTTCGTTTTTTTCATACCTCTTTTATACTAACATATTTTGTTCTAGTTTTTTGTTTGTTTTGTTTTTTAGTTTCCTATGATTATATATATTTTATACCATTGTTTCCTGTTTAATTTGTAATTTGTTTTTCCTTATTCAAATTTTTATAATGTGTTTCTTTGTTTCTGATTATTTTTCGTTGTTTGTTTTGTTCTTTGTTTTACTCGTTTCTTTGTCCGTAAACGGTCAGTTGTGTCAAAGACACTGATAGAGTAGAAAATACTTTCATGAATATCCGTATGTGATTCACGACTTATAAATCAAGACACTTAACACTAAACACTAAACACTAAACAAAACATACTCTTTCACATGTTTAAACAGACAATGCTAACAACGCTAACGCTAACTCATTTCCAGTCTTGTGTTGTCTTTGTGTCGATCGTTAGAAGTCTATGAACACAACTGACTTTTCCACACACGACCCGAAACATTTGTTCTCCAGACATGAGCAAACGATCGTGTACCTGTCTCCATCAGCTGACGGAGTTTCCGCTCCACGACCCCGGCTCGGTTGTCGATGTGGTTCTGTTCCGTCTCCAGAGCTTCTATTTGACTCAGCACGTACTGGCTGGCGTCCTTGACATCGATACACATCATCGTTACTTTCTAATCTAATAAACATGGGCGCCTCGTCCAGACTAGACCAGCCGAGCTCAGGTAAGAAGCCTCACCTGGCCCTCGGGTCGTTCGTCCTCAACGACGAACCCTTGCGTCTCTGGAAAGGAAACGACAGATCTGAGATCCTGAGTCACTTTTTCAACAGATCCTGGTTCACTTAGACTCACCGGTCTCTGGCGTGGGTTTCTCCTCCTGCTCGGCGCCGCCCTGCAGAGACGGACGTGAGTCTACAGGGTGAGACAGGAAGGAATCCAAGTCTTACCCCAGTGTTGTCTCCATCGTCCACCGACCCACTCCTCCTCTGAGACCTTCGTTTCTTGACCAGGTCTGCGTCCCTGACGCGAGAGAACCCCGACCGCGAGATGAAGTGAGTCCTGGGCGGAGCCACCGGCGACCCGGAGTCGCTTGACACCTGGAACCGCTTCGTCCTCGGAGGTGGAACCACGTCGCCCTCGGGTTTACTCTCCTCCACCGTCTCCAGACTGATGCCCTCCTCCTGGAGCCTCTGGACGCAGTAGCGAGCCGTGGCCTCCGGGTCCTCCTGGGTGTCCCGCTCCGCCGTGACCGCGTAGCTGGACTCGCTGCTGTCCTTTCCTATGTGGAGCACGCTCAGCTCCTGGCCCGTGAAGTGAGTCCGGATCTGGTTGAGGTAAGTCATCACGATGAGTCTGTCGGGGACGTTCAGCATCACCATGTCCGACGGCTCGATGAGTCGGGAAATGCCGAGGTCGGCAAATCCATCGAAGGCCTGTGGAAAGCGGGAGATGAAGTCATCCAAGACGAAGCAACCGAATCAAAATGACCTTTTTGTTGTTGTGTTTGATGTCGTAAGGGTCCAGCATCTCGAAGTTACTGCGAGGGAAAGAAAAGAGGCTCCATGAAGAGTCTTTGTGGCGTCAGGAGTCGTTGTTTTTCTCACATGTGGTCCGGATGGAAGTGATGCAGGATGGCACAGAAGGCCAGACCGTTCCTCCAGGAGGTGCTGAAGTTGGTGATTCTGACGCCCTTGTGGTCCTGAGTCATGTCCTGGCACCACTTCAGAAGAGACTGACTGGACGTCACCAAGCTGGGACTGGCAGGAACGCCCTGAAACACCACGTGAGGTCAAACGGTTTAAGATAAGATAATACGAGGTTTGTTTGAAGTATATATATATGTATCTACTTGTTGACCCTCATGATCTCATGATGAGGGTTTGATGGTCATTTGTTTAGACCTAAAATGCCTAGTAGACCCAATAAAATCATAATTTTTAATCAGGGGTCACAAAAAGTTTTTTTTTTTTCAAATACATTGAAGCTTAGGTTAGGTTAGGTAGGAACTTTATTAAAGTTCTACCTAACCTAACCTTATTGATCCCTCAGCAGGTCTCCTCCGGGAAATTGTTTTTTTCCCATTAGACACAGCAATACAGCAATTATTCATACAGTACATACAATAAAATAAGAACAAGAACAAAGAGAAATACATAGAAAGAACAAGATGATACAATCTAAGTCTAAAGATAAAGATAAAGAACATAGATCAAAGAGAAATAACAAAGACAAAGGATACAAAGACTAACATAGAACAGAACTTCATGATACTTTCACTCCACTCCTGCCCCCGAACTCGGAATTAAACAATCTAATAGCCCGAGGAATGAATGAGTCCCTGAGTCTATTAGTGTTGCATCATGGGAGGAGCATTCGTGCTCCATCTGCTTCTCTGCTCACTGATGATGGTGTTCAGAGGATGATGTCATCATCATCCATGATTGACAGTAGTTTATAAACCTTTCACAGGTTTAGAGTGGTTGGCACGTGGGTTATGGGTTCCATCCCATCTCCACATGAGTTTGATTGACCCTGAAGGTTGAGCTTCTTCCATCAGGGTCTCGCCCACTTTCCCTCATCCTTTTGGGCCATAGATCCTCGGGTTAAGGGCAACTGTGACGATGAGTTAATCCTCCATTTTGAATATTACTTATGCACTGCGTCTGGGCTTTGATTGGTTAACGTGCTCACTATAGACGTTTGAGGTTCTCAACTTGAAGTACAGATTTTGGACGAAGCATTCCTGACCCAACAAACCCCTGGAATGTTATATAACGGCTTTAAATCGACGCCTCTCTTTGTTTGCCTGCCTCGCCCCCATCTTGATCCGACATGTAGACCACTCACTCGACAGGTTCTGGTGAACCAACCTCAACTGTGACCCTCGTCCAGTTCCATGAAGTTGAACGTTAGATTTTGGGGACAAACAAAAACCGGGGTCCAAGGGCGAGAGGACTTTGATGCATCGTAACACTGAAGAACACTGACTTACTTCTGGTGTCACTGAACCATCTGCTGCTCTGAACTGAAGCGCCGCTTCAGAACCGGCCTTTGTTTCACTCGTTTGCGGATCGTGTCGACCTGGAGAATCTCCATTTTCCCCTTTTCTGCAAAAAACAAAAAATAAAATTTAGAGCCACTACAAAGCTATGATCTGAGGATTAATACAAGAATTCAGTATTAGATAATGAAATGGATTCAAACGCAGATGATGGATATTAATATGAGTAAAACAAAGACACAATGTTTGTCTTATCTTACCTGTCGTCCTCTAAACCATCTACAGAGACAAAGCCAAAGTCCAACTCTTCATCCCTCACTTCCTTCTTCACTTCCACTACGTCACCTTGTTTGTCATTCTCCACGTGAAGCCAGTCATCTTGAGCAGAAGCACTCGAGGAAGTGAAAGACCTGTTGACCTCCAGGTCTTTCCTAGCATTGCCCATCTCAGCTGATACTTCTTCTGGTTCCTTCAGGCCACCTTGCTCTGCACAGTCCCATCCGGTCATGATTTCATCCAGCATCTTCTCTGTGTCAGCATTTCCGTTGAAATGTGGCAGAGAACAGCCGTTATCCTCTCGTCCCAGTCGCTCTCCATCTTCTTCATGGACCGCCGTAAACCCTCCCTCCGAGATCACACTGGAGTCCAACGAGGTCCTGTCCTGACTAGTGACAGAAGTTTCCAGATCTTTTGCACCTGATTCCACCTCCGATGGGAACACATCGTCTCCTGGTGTTGAGTTGTGAGAATAAGTTGCACTGAGTCGTTTCTTGATTCTGGGCAAAGGTAACAGACAACTCTGATGTACATTCTCCACATTTAACTCCTGCCTTGATGCGTCGGGCTCGGCTGGAGAAATTGAACCGTCGTTCTCGAAGAAGGAGCCACTGAGGCGTTTCTTCACCCTTGGTTTTGGTACAGGCAGCGATGAAAGTCCAGCATTTCTCATTTGCACGGCAGGAGCTTCAAGAGATGGCAAAGGAGCAACTGGTAATTCCTGTGCATGGTTTTCAGGTTCTATCTTTTCTGTAAGGCTCGTCTGCATTGAGTTCACTAGAGGGTCGTCTGGAAAAGTACCGCTGAGACGTTTCCTAACACGTGCTTTTGGAACAGGAAGTAGTTTCACATCCGTTTTTTGTACCGATGCTCCTTGAATCGTGCTGGGATATTTGACACTTTTTCCTGAAAGGTATTTGTTGCTCCTTTTGGGCAGACGGATTTTCTTGATTATGGAACAATAGTCAGGTTGTTCAGTATCGACTTTCTCTGCTTCCAGGTCACTTTTGTTTGACTCCAAGAGCGTAGATCTGGTGTGTAGCTCAACAGGTACGTTCACGTTAACTTGCTTGAATGTTCCGATAAAATCCTTTTCCAAAGTCTCGTCTTTTGTATCCGCAAGTTCAGAAGCTTTGATTTCAGTTGTCTTTTGTTTGATCGTCTCTGAAGATGCGTCTCTATTCAACAATTCATTTATCTCTCCAGCGTTACTCAGGTTTGTTCTTTGCACTGATTCCGGAGGCAGACTACCGTCTCTCTTTTTCAGCCGGGGAAGAGGAACAATCTCTTTAGGTCGAGCACTGCAGCCATCATTATACTTGGGCTCAGGCGATCGTCTTCTCTCTCGACCTCTGCTGGTACCTCTGTCAACGCTTGTTTTCTTGCGGTCTGGCGTTAAACTATCCTTCCTTCTTAAGGGGCGCAACGGTACATGCACCTTCTCTTGATCAGGTCTTTGTTGCTGGGGTTCGACAACGCTTCTCTTCGGCTTCCTGCCTCGCTGAGGCACCGCTAATCCACCTTGAGCATCGACCTGACTAACGGAATAAACAACAGAATCATTTCCTGCTGCGTCAGTCTTCAGCCCATCAAAGGCAGTGGATTGCTCTCCAGTGCTTGTTTGTTGGGGGCTTTGGGACAAAAAGAAGATGAGCTTCAGATCACATGACTCTTCCTGCTGTACATGCACTGAATGTGTTTCAAGCCAACAAAGTATACAGCAACCAATTGCTGTAGTCACCACAACTGAGCGAACACATTTGGATGCATTAAAACAGCCACTTCAACAGTCACAGAAAAGGAGGTGCAAGTGCTCAGCACTCACCAAATAGACACTTCTGGAGAGGGTGTCACTGCATTGTCCCACCGGAGAGTATTCTCACCAACACCTTGAGTTTCAATAGACTCCAGATCAGTTGTGAAAACATCATCTACTTTCTCAACGTCATCTTTAGAGATTTCTGTTATGTCCGCTTCGGTCAGTGGCGGCCATTTCTTCATGCTTGTACGAACTAAAAGTTCCTTATCGTCACCCGTCGCAGATAAGAGAAGCACAAGTCCAGCGTCGGCCAGGTCTCTCATGTAGGGCTCGACGTCCGACGGACACTGCTTTTCATGATTGTTTTCCAAATGGTCGTCCACAGGAGCCGCTACAGGCTCTACATGATGAGGCTCATCCAAAGAACATAATGAATTGTCTTCGACGGTTTTTCTTACTTTTGCCACAGCCTCTGGTTGGGACACACCTTCAGCTAAAGTGGAGGTGGAGGGCCCCAAAATGGATGCTACAGTTTCATAACTGTGAGAAATGGATAATGAAATGAATGGGATGGAAACACAGAATCATTTAACAATGATTGTTAGTGAATGATTTGACAAAATCTAAAAAAAACTACAAATGATGACGAGAACAGATATAATGACAAAGAGAACCAAAATAAATATTAAGGTAATGACTCTTTTTGGAAACAATAATTGTTTAGGGCAAGTAAGGTTTTTCATCATTTATTATCTTCTTTACTAACCCTATTCACTGCTCCATCAACCATGCTTTTCCAATATTTCTTTAAGTGAGCTTAACATTTCAGTTTGTGCAATATTCCCTATGATGATCTGGGGTAAGCAAAGTTTTCTGAATCATTACATTTGAAATGTATCTTAATTTGGAAAAACATTTTCTAATTGGGTTTGTAAGGTTAACAAGTCAAAATAAGATCATTTAAAATGTGTTGTTTAAGTATCAGCAGTGTGGTTGATCTAAGTTGAGGTTGCATGCTTAAAACTGATAAATGCAACTTACCCTTTGTGTAAAACGCCTACAATAGTTTTGACTAATCCTGAACCTTCTTTCTTTGGAGTCAACGATGAATCTGTATCTTCCGTTTCCAACACTTCCCATCCTAACATTCCCTCGCGTGATCTTTCGTTCAAAGTCACGGTTTCCTCTTCCACTATCCTGTGGTCTTGTCTGAGGGCCCGAATGTATAGAAAAGTTAAGATAAAATCTCTGACTTAAAACGGTGATGAGAGGCAGGCGTCAATGAGACATGCTCCGTTTGGTAGTGGTTGGCGGATGAAGGTTCATGAAGCAGAAATGTTGGCGCAAAAGAGTGCCACCTAGTGGGCTACCGAAGCTACTGCTTCGTGGACCTTCATCAACCCAACACTACTCTTTGGACGGATTAATACCTCAACATCTCAAATATTCACACTGAAATAGTGGATTAAAAGTAATGTAAGGGAAATCCAAGCCATGTTATGGATTAGCCGTGCACTCGTATATCATTAACATATTGGTAATATCCCGTCAGTCAAAGCGTCACATCCAGAATCACAGCAAACGATGCATCTTGGTCTTTGACTTACCCATCAAGTACAGATAGGTCTACGTTTTGACTTGTACTTTCTTTGCATTCCTCGTCTGTCACAAGAAAAAATATAATGAAAGATAGAGCTAACCCTAAAAACAACATGATTGTGGAACTGAAATTGCTCACCATGTCCTGGACTTTGTGTGACACTACAAATACAACGAAGCCATGCTAGTTGCACTATTATCCGGCTGCACTGATGGTAAGTTTTCCGATTCTGTCACCGAGGGCGGGTGATCGGCTGGTCTTTCTTTTCCGAAAATTAAAATACTGGGGAATCCATGAATTATTGACTTCTGAGGACATGATGGAGTGAGTGCTACTCTGTCCTTCCCATCAGTGATCATCACCAAAGGTGGACTTTCATTGGTCAGAAGCGTTTTCTTGGCAGAGATCCTGTGTACTAGCAAAGTGCCATGTGTTTCATTGATCATCTTAGACGAAGAGCTAACCATCCTTGCTGATGGAAAACCAGGGATACATGAAACACACGGAGCACATGTGAACAAACTGGTCATATTTGGCGATTTGTTGTTTATTCCAGCAGATGGAAACCCAGATGACCTTGCATTTTTAGGACAAGTCAAGAGCAGATTAGTCATGTTTTTTAAATCAATGGACGTAAACATCTCTAATCCGGCCACAAACAGAAGCTTGTTCTTTTTCTGGGCCTTTAGCAAAACGGTATTTTCTTCGAGCAGCGTTTCTCTGTCCAAGACTGAAGCAGTGGATGGAATTCCATGGACTTTTGAGATATTTGGGCAACAATGTGCCAAACTGACGATGGTGACTTTAGCCTTCTCTTTGCCTTTGGGTGCCGAAGGGAATCCTAGAATTCTGGAGGCCTCTGGGCAACAAGGTGCAATGGATACTCCGTCCTTCAAAAATATTTCATCCATAACTGGTGTATTTAGTCTTAATTCTGTCTTCTTTGGAAACTTAACGAATAAGATATGGTGCTCAGAAAACCATTCCAACTCTACACACTGTTCAAGTGAAGGACAGCCAGAACATCTTGATATTTTAGGACAGATGGTTAATAGATTCTGCATATCATATTTTGGAACTGATGGGAATCCTGGAATTCTGGACATTGCTGGACACGAAGCTGCCATCGCTACAGCAGCTTTAAATATTTCTTTATGCTCGTCCGAATTATCGTCCTTTAAAATAATCTTGCTCGCAAGCTTACTACATAACAAATGTCTTTTAAAACTCCACTCAGTTGTGTAACCTCCTTCAGAGGATGAGCATCCGGGATATCTTGAAAAATATGGCAGGACAGGTAGGAGATTCTGCATTTTGTAAATGGGTAATGATGGAAATCCTGGAATAATTGATCGAACTGGACATGTGGGTCCAATGAAAACAGACTTTTTCCAAATATCTGGGAAATGCTTTTTCAAAGTTTTCTGCTTCATAGGCTCCCTGCACAAAATTTGATACTCAGACATCCAAGGTGTTTTGAATCTGCCTTCAAAGGAAGCACATCCAGGGCAATTTGATAGTCGAGGACAAAGGTGAACGGAATTCTGTATTTGGTAAATAGGAACAGATGGGAATCCATGTATCCTGGATCTCCCAGAGCACGATGGTGCCATTGCTACGGCATTTTTCAATGTTTCAAAAGGTTTCATTTGACTTTCTTCCATTAAACATGTCTTCCTTGGCAACTTTTCGCAAATTCTGTTCTCAAAATGCCACGGAAGTTTCAAGGCCCCTTCGAAGGACGGACATCCTGGACATGTAGATCTGTTGGGACAAGCAGGTGCTAGCTTGTGCATGTAGTATCTATGAACTGATGGGAATCCTGCAATTCTGGATTTAACTGGGCAGGAGTTTGCAATGGCCACTGGAGTTTTGAAAACATCATCTTCTTTAGCTTGATGGGAAACATCTACCATCTTAAAATTCTTCTTTGAATGCTTGTCAAATAAAGTGTTTAGCTGTGTAAACCAGGGTAACTTGTTAGACTCTTTGAGGGATGGAACTCCAGGTAAATTTGATTTCTCAGGGCAAGTAGGAATGAGACTAAGAATATTGAAACGTGGTACTGATGGGAAGCCTGGGATCTTTGAGGCACTGGGGCAAGATGGAACTAAAGAAAGCATATTCTTGCTGTCCATCTTAGTTGAAGAGTTATTGATCTTCAAACGAATGACTCTTCGCTGAACATGTGTCAATGCATCTCTTTGATCAATCCAATCACTTCTCTTGTTTATTTTAACAGATGCAAAACCGAGAATAACAGACATTTCAGGGCACAGAGGGAGAATGTTTACTCCGTTCAGGCCGTGACAAACTAAACTGGCATTTGGATTGGATGTAAATCCAGGTATACCTGATATTTTGGGGCACGATGGAACGATTGAAACCATACCCTTCATTTCCTCGGCATTAAGATATGATGGTGTAAATATCAACCTTTCCTTTGGAATCCTCTCAAAAAAGGATCCTGTAATAGTTACCCACCCCATGCCGAAGTCTCCATTAACTGACGACCAACCTTGTATTTTTGAGACTTGAGGACATTGAGAGAAGAGACTGGTATTAGTATTTCCCAGGTAGTTATCTGGGGGACTTGGTAGAGAAGGAAATCCAGATGCACGTGCCTGCTTTGGACAGGACGGCGCGTTTAAAAACATTGTGTTAAATATCCCTTTGTCTTCTCCCACTGTGTATTCGAGACTTAAAGGATGAGTTTTGAAACCACAACCAATCAATATATCTGTTGTATTTATCCATTCTTTCAGTCCATGGAATGATGCAAATCCTGGAATTCTGGATTCGTTCGCACATAAACTAGAAAGACTGAGCATACTTGGCTTCTGAATAGTTGCAGCACTTTGTTTGGGTAAAGAAGGAAAGCCAGGGATGCAGGATTCTCTTGGGCAGCTTTGTGCTAAAGAAACAGCCCCTCTAATGCCTTCTGGTTCCATTAGAGGTATTGACAATCCTGATTTATTTTCACACTGTTGCTTCCACAAGGTTTGTTGATGAAGGTAAAGATTCCAATCCTTACACGGAGTTATTCTCAAGGATGGCAAACCAGCAATGCAGGAGACATCTGGACATGTAGGTCTGAGGCTCAAAAAGGTGTGCAGTCCAGTTGATATCGGAGAAGATGGAAATCCAGGGCTACACACTTTACTTGGACAAGTTGGTGCCAATAGTAGCATAGTCAGTATGTCATAATCACATGTATGGTCTTTCACCACAACATTGCGATCTCTTGTGTTTATCAATTCGAGAGATTCTCCCTTAATACTCCAGTCTTTCATCCAACATTCCCCGAGTGATGGGAGACCTTTGACACAGGATGTTTCAGGACATGAGCTTGAGAGGCTTGTCATTTTGAATCCATAGTGCGTCTGTGAACTTGATGGCATGCCTGGTATGGATGAATATTTAGGGTAAGTTTGTACCAAAGCACCCGTTTGTTTATATTCATTCCCAATTTCCGTTGGCATATCATTGATCTTGAATGGACCTACACTTCTCGTCGGTGACAGTAGCTCATGATGAAACAACAATGGCCAATTTCTGCTTCCAGTGATGGATGGTAGGCCAGGTACACTGGACACACTTGGACAAGACTGATACATGTTCATTATACACAATCCTTGCGTAGCAGATCCAGAATAGCGATTGTATGAAACATTCTGAAGTGTTTCCAAACATCTGTCCTCGGTTTGTTTCTTCAGGGAGGCCACTCTATCGCCCACTCCAGACTCCATTTTCAGTTTTTGATCACTTATAATATCTTGTACAACCAATAAGGTACTTTCTATCTCTTCACGCAAACCATCTTCTGCAACATTGGTCTTCTTCAGAGGTAGCTCTTCCCAAACAGTGTCACTTGAGGGTGGAGGTTGATCTTTCTCCACCTTTGGTAGCTCCTCCCACACAATATGTTTGTCAATCACAGAGTCTTCTGAGGGAACATCTGGATGTAGCAATACCATCTTTTCAGGTCTAGAAGGAAAGTCAATAGATTTAAAAAATAAAACACTCAATAAGTATAATATTTACTTTTCCATTCACAGCACACTGAGCCAAGCTTCGTGACATTCCTCTAAAGATGCCATTCACTGACAAACATCTGTCTTAGCAAAGCACTTGATCTTGTTCAGTGGCATGCTGACGTCCAACTCTAAACCCAAACTCCAAACCCACTAAGCAACATCTTAGTCACTCAATGACAATTGAAAAGACGGACAAAAAGTTAGGTTTAAATGACAGTTGCATAGCATTGCACTACACAAGTAATCACCACCAAATACTCCACCTAAACACCTCTTATATTGTTGAGTAGATCACAAATTAAACACATTATATTCTCTAATGAAAGCTTGAATATATTAAGAAGCAAATTCATCTGCATCCAAATGTCTTGGTTAGAAAGCTGGAAAGCAAAATGATGATAAGTAAAGTTTACTATTGTACAACAAATAAACTCCTTTAAGTCAAAGTGAAAATGCATGTAAAAAATGATGTTATTTGTGCAAAATAAGCAACAAACAGATGCTTATAGGGCAAACACAAGCAGTCAGACTCACCCCTTTACTGACATATCTACACTTCCCTCCTCTTTTGGGGTGAGAATGGCCAAATCATCATCATTCCTCTTCAAGGAAATGCTCTCATCTCCAAATACGTTGCCCAGCCATCCTTTCAGGTGTTCAGAATTTATTTCTGAGACGTTTTTGACAGTTAAAGAAGTGTTGTTGTCTGATAATGTGATGTTGTGCTCCTCAGTCGGAGGAACTTCCATTAACTCTAAGGTACTGTGTTGCCCCCCTGAAGACCGGGCCTTTGTTGACGGTAAGCCTGCTATACTGGCTTGTTTTGGACAAGACGGAACAATATTCACATTATTTGGAAAAGTAATCCCTGAAGTACGATCAAAGCCACAAATTGAGGGATGAACCGTAAGAATACCTTTAATTATATCAGTTATTTTATTGATCTGACAATGTCTCTGCTGCACTATGACCACGTGAGGCCAGCCTTCTAGTTTGGAATCAGGGTCCACCATTCTTGAGGGGAATCCAGTGACACGTGACTGTCCTGGACAACAGTGCAGCAGCTCAACCATGTTTGGATTTCTTTCTGCCTCACGATCGAGCGCTTGGATACGAGGCGCCGATGGAAACCCAGGGTTAAGTGTTTGCTCTGGACAGGATGGAAGCATGCGGAGCATTATGGCTCTCTGTTGGACAGGAAGAGTTTTATAACTGACGTCCTGCCAAACATGTTTAAACTTTTCAATGAGAGGTCGTTCCCAGTGTGCGCTCGCACCCCAACGCCATCCATCACACTCTCTTGCAATAACTAAAGCAGGAAAGCCGAGTATTTTACTCTGGGTAGTAAAAGTGTTTAACGATGCAAGCATGCTGGGAACTGCATCACTGAGTGTTTCTACTTTTTTTCCAGCTAACTTTGAGGGAATTCCATGAACGACCGACTGTTTAGGACACGCAGGCAACATGGATACCATTATTTTGACTAAAGATTTTTCTCTTGAATAGAACTTACAGTTCACTATTCCTGTTAAATCAATGGAGGCAGGAACTGGTCTCATCCATACCAGTCTTTGGAGTGCGTTCCAGTTTGTGTCCTCCGACCGAATATGGGTTTTTGATGGCATTCCACAAACACTGGAATGCGTAGGTGAAGCAAAGAGAAGATTGGTCATGACTGGTATGTGGCGGAGATTCGGCTTCAGCAGCGACGGAAATCCTTCTGACCGAGCTACCTGTGGACAGGTGTGAAGAGACGAGGACATTGTTTTTAAGAACTCGGGCTCAATCCTCGGTGGACAGGTGTCATCAATCCGACAGGTGTTGACACACCTCTGCTTCGATATCAACGATATTTTCTCCTCAAGCCATTTTGACTCTGCAGGAGTAAACTTTACTGGCATCCCTGGGACTCTAGAATCGTTGGGACAACTGGAGAGTAAACTCAACATAGTTGTGCTGTTGAAGGTTTGGGTCAGAGCAGAAGGCAGACCTGGGACTTGAGCATTTTCAGGACAAGAGGGAAACATTAAAAACATATCAGTAGCTGTATTCAAATCAGAGAACGAAACAAAGTTTAAAATCCTCTCCCGTCTTTTCGTAAACATGATGTAAGATCTGTTGCCCGCAACTGGTGCTTGTGTGTTGGATAAACAAGTCTGAACAGTCCTTGATGGAAAGTACAGGGATCTGCTTTGTTTAGGGCAAGAGTGGGTTATGCTAATCATTGTGGGTTTTGGTCGAGGGGCAGAAGGAAAACCAAAACTGTTGGCTTGTTCCGGACAACTGATCAACATATTAACCATACTCTGAACGCTCTCTGAATTGTTGCGAATCTCAACAATGCTTGGCGGGGATTTATTTTTTGTGATCATCTCAGTCAATCCTCTCAAGTCAAACCAGTCTCCGTTTAACTTATCATTTGGATTTAAAGATGGAATCCCAAAGGTTCGGGACAGTCCTGGACACGAGGGCGCAAGTGTGGTCATACCATATCTCACTTCCTTTGACTCAGAGAAACTATCTTCATTCCACATTTTAAGTGAATGTGATCGCAGCATTTCTTGTGAATGTCTTTCCATGTTTTTAGCAACATCTGGAAAAACCTCCTGAATAACTGTGCAACTCTTAGTCAGGCGTTTCAGGATTAAAACACCAGAAATGTTATATTGTGTGTTTAGGGGACGAGCCAACTCTCTTGATGGTAAACCAAAAACATCCGTTTGTCTTGGACAAGTGCCAGACATTTGAGTGATGAATGACACTGTGACTCCATCTTTCTTTTTCGGTGCTGAAGGAAAACCGTGTGATGCGACCTCTGAGCATGATGGTAACATGTTAATCATCATGTTTATACCTTCTGTATCGAATGAAACCTCCTGAATTGTCACACTACAGTTTTTAGTTTTTCCATCTAGAATATTAATTCCAATATTCTTCCAGTTTTCGTACTCTTGTGTTGAAATTGTCATATGTGGGATCCCAGGAATCCTATTGTGTTGAGGGCATGTGGAAACTAAGTTGACCATGTTTGCTGTAGCTAGACTTTTAAGGTCCTGAGGTGAACCAGAGGGAAGTCCAGGTACACGTGAGATTTTAGGACATGTTGGCGAAAGAGCTACCATGAGTTTTAAGTGGTCACCATCAGTGTTCCCTCGAGAACTAGTGATCAATGGCTCCCTATCATTAAAAGACTTCTTTAAGATGAAACCTTTTGCCCATTGAATCTCTTTGTATTCATATGTTGACCCAGCAGACGCTAGCCCAGGAATTCTGCTGGTTTTCGGACAAGTTGGAAAAAGCTCAACCATTGCTGGTTCACAATTGTGAGGAGATGAAACACTCGATACGTTTGAAAACATGTTTCTGATTTTAACCATTTTCTCGACCTCAATGTCACCTTTGTAACAATCTGCCAATAAAACCGTCTCTTTTCTTTTGGAGGAAATTTCCATTTCAAAGACGCTCTTCTCTGCAGGCCATGACGTGACGGGTGTCTGATGGCGAGCCGGAAGCCCGGCAACGTGAGAATATTCAGGGCAGCTTGATAGGAAATCTATCATGTTTGGTTCTTTCTGATCCATGTGAGCTTCTGGCAGACAACTGGTCGTCAGCTCACGTACAATACTATCTTCTGAGGGGTTCGGTTCAGGCTTCGCATGTTTTTCTACCGTGGCTGAAGCGCCAGGACATTCAGGTCTTGGTGGAACAGCCGGAGTTCTATCAAGCGTGTTACCAAAAGACAGTGACGTATCATTTAATCCCTCTCTCGAAGTAGAATTTTCTGATGGTGAACCAGATTCTTCCGCAGAGGCGACCACCGTACTTTTGTTGACTTGTTGAAACAGTATGTTGGTGCGTAACGGCGCGATCTCAAGGTCAGATTTTGGAAAGACTTGTTGGGCTAACGTATCGTTCTTCTCCATGAGAGGTTGTGGCGATTTAAGGTTTGTTTTCAGAACCACTTCTGGTTGTTTCTCCATCTGATAGGCGTTAGTAGCTAGCGGGGTTCTGTGTCTAACTATAGCCATCTGAGGCGAGTGCAACACAGGGTTGGTTTGGGTCAAGGCCTGTGACTGGAGGTGGACCAGAGGAACCGACTGAGGCTCGTGCGTCTGATCACTTAACTGAACGGGTATTTTTGTGATGTGATGTTGCGGGTAAACCTGACTTATCATGGAGGTATAGTTTAAATCTAGTGTCTGTGTGGATGGAGAGGCTGAGGGCTCTGATTGTGGACCAGAATGTTTGGGTTGACTTAAGGATGGTCTGGCACTAAGAGGCACAAAGGAGGCCATGCGCTCAGGTCTGAGGGACAAAAAAATAAAAATGGTTATTAGGAGTTTAGGGGAAGTTTCCGCGTCACAGCAGCCACAACAAACCCAGGACTGAGCAGAATCAGGGCCAACATGAAGCTAAAGAAACTGCATCGAGCTGAAAACCATCACAAACAACCAAACCAAGACACACTAATGCTGGATCAGCCAACGAAGTCGACGGCACAAGACTTCTACTTGACACACTCGTTTTTGTAAGTAAACCACCTCCTCATAACATTTATTTGGAACATAAAAAACAAAAGTTGCATCTATTTGGAAGCATATCTGGACAAGCATGGATGAACGAGAATATACAAGAACTGTGACCTTCATCCAAACATTTCTAGGACGTTACGATCCTTAAACCCAGATCTATCTACCAACCACAAACATCTAAATGTAGATATGGAGCCTTCAGTTTTCAAGACCCTCTGCTGTGGAACCAACTGGATTGTTCACCCTCCCTATGGTCACGTGTCTCCTGCATCATCACTCCTACATAACTCTCTCTTCCTCTACATCTCCCCCAGACCTCGGTGCTCTACCTTTTTTTCTCAGAACCTCAGGATCCAGGATCTCTTTCAACTTTTCTTTGAATAGTGCCACCAGATCCAGGATCCTCTCCATGGCCCTCCCTGGACCCTGGTACTCCTTCCCTACGCTGTTTAGTCTCTTCGCACTGAGTCTAGTTCTGCTCAAGCTTTCTGCCTGTCTTAAGAGTATTTTCCTTGGTCACAGTCCCCGAACTCTTGCACACTGTGATGAGCTGGTGTTTCTCTTACAAATTAAGTGTAGTTTAAACTGTGTGGTTGAACTGATTATTATAAAAGTACACCAAACAAATCATAACCTGTTGAGCAGGAATAGTATAATTTAAAGACACTTAGTTTCCATTCATTTGGAAAACACATTTCTCTAATAATCAACACAAAGTTTCAAAATGAGAAAACAAAAGGACAACAAAAAAAAAACAAAAATGTAACCAAAAACATAAACCACAAAGTTGAGTTTGGTGAGAATAGAACAACAGCTTCTCAGGCTGATGAACTGTCTTGAGGTCAACATGGCAGCTGAACACCATGAAGACAAAATGACATGAGAAACATCACAACACTTGTTTGAGCTCCTGATACTAAACATCACGACTCTCTGACGAATGAAGAAAAACATCCCAGACCTGATAGTTAATGAGCAAACGTGAGTTGATTAAAGTCACAACAATCCATGATCTGCATTCCAAACTCACACGGACAAAAAAGCCAACTTTTTTATTAGTTTAAATGCACAGAGCAAGAAAATACTTTTATAAATCGAGAAACCTTTGGATGCATCGACTCCATAAAAACACACTATTGTCAAATCCTGAGATATGTAGTCAATTTCAGGAAGAGTCGTACGGTTTCTAACTTTAAGAGAAGGAAGAACGATTGTCAACTCAAGGGGTTTTAGAAAATATTGATTCTGCAATTTATTGCAATATATTTATATATCAATAAAGTGTAAAATATAATTGTTCATCTATATAAAAAAATTACATGAAGATTGTTCACCGCGTTTGTTGATTTTTGTGTAGCAATTCAACTTCTTTACGTCCTCCGCAGCTACAGAAACAATCAAATCCTGTGAGATCCCGGCAATGACTGAGGACGAGAGGATACAGTTGACTCCAGGAGCTTTTAAAGTTGATGTTTGGACATATTTTGGTTTGAAAACAAATGAAAGAAGTTACGAACACTCTAAAGAGTCATGTGGTCTTTAAATACTACAACACCAGAGTCAAGTACTTGACAATAGTACACATATGGACTTGTTACTAAACTATCACAACACCAGAGTCAAGTACTGGACAATACTACACATATATACTTGTTACTAAACTATCACAACACCAGAGTCAAGTACTGGACAATACTACACATATATACTTGTTACTACACTATCACAACACCAGAGTCAAGTACTGGACAATACTACACATATATACTTGTTACTACAGTATCACAACACCAGAGTCAAGTACTGGACAATACTACACATATATACTTGTTACTACACTATCACAACACCAGAGTCAAGTACTGGACAATACTACACATATATACTTGTTACTACACTATCACAACACCAGAGTCAAGTACTGGACAATACTACACATATATACTTGTTACTACACTATCACAACACCAGAGTCAAGTACTGGACAATACTACACATATATACTTGTTACTACACTATCACAACACCAGAGTCAAGTACTGGACAATACTACACATATATACTTGTTACTACACTATCACAACACCAGAGTCAAGTACTACACAATACTACACATATATACTTGTTATTACAGTATCACAACACCAGAGTCAAGTACTGGACAATACTACACATATATACTTGTTACTACACTATCACAACACCAGAGTCAAGTACTGGACAATACTACACATATATACTTGTTACTACACTATCACAACACCAGAGTCAAGTACTGGACAATACATACACATATACTTCTACAAACCCCCCCCCCCCCACCCCGCGACCACACCACACAAACTCGCACCACACCACCACAACAACCAAGACAAGCACCACAAAAAAACACAAAAATTTTTTTTTACACTATCACCAACACCAGAGTCAAGTACTGGACAATACTACACATATATACTTGTTACTACAGTATCACAACACCAGAGTCAAGTACTGGACAATACTACACATATATACTTGTTACTACACTATCACAACACCAGAGTCAAGTACTGGACAATACTACACATATATACTTGTTACTACACTATCACAACACCAGAGTAAAGTACTGGACAATACTACAAACATAACCTTGTTACTACAGTATTGATACAATAAATATTACAATATATCCTGTATCTTGATACGTATCGTATCACCAGATTCTTGACAATACACATTATTAGATGTGTCTGTAGTCAATTAAAAATGGCGGCTGATGTAAACCTTAAACTCCATACAAGGTCATATAGTTTATTGTATTTTCCCGCACTGACCTCTGGATCCGTCACATGAACCGTGTCGCTGCTCAGGCTCAAGAAAAGTGGGAGATTTGTATTTAAAAAACTCGATTGATGCACCAAAAGGTTTCTATCCTCACACGATACACAAGACTTTCCGACCCACTCACCCTGACACTGAACGGACGACCTCTATCCCGAACGGTCCATCTTTCCTGCGCCGCGTCGCTCGGCTCGGATCGGGTCGCCCGACGGCGAGAGCGGGGTCGACAGCTGGAGGTCAAGGACATCAGGTCAGAGGTGACGAGAAGAGAGAAGCATTTTAAATCTTCTACCTACTCGTCGGTGACGACTGGTTCTCCTCTTCACTCAGAGTGCTCAGCTGCCTCTTCAGCTCTAGAAGACCAAGAATCAAGAAGAGTTTTGAGTCAAAATGCGGAAAAGTGGGAATATTTGGGGGAAAACATAATAAAAACACTAGAAAAAAAACTTGTAAGTAAAGTCTCTAGAGCCTCTCACACATTGTTGTGAGGTCTTATTCCCCTAAAACTTCCAATATGTGATGAATATTTATTTAAAGTGTGACACTTGCTGCTGAAAATATATATATAATCAATTATAAGTAAGTTCTTGAATACTTGAATAATCCCCAGAACTATACTAACTATACTGTACCCTTGGATCACCTGCCACTGGAACTGAGGGCTTCTAGGATCCTGGACTCTTTAAAAAAAAACTAAGAGCCTGGACTCTTTAAAAAAAACTAAGAGCATGGACTCTTTAGAAAAACTAAGAGCCTGGACTCTTTAAAAAAAAACTAAGAGCATGGACTCTTTAGAAAAACTAAGAGCATGGACTCTTTCAAAAAAACTAAGAGCATGGACTCTTTAAAAAAAAACTAAGAGCCTGGACTCTTTAAAAAAAACTAAGAGCCTGGACTCTTTAAAAAAAACTAAGAGCCTGGACTCTTTAAAAAAAACTAAGAGCCTGGACTCTTTAAAAAAAACTAAGAGCATGGACTCTTTAGAAAAACTAAGAGCCTGGACTCTTTAAAAAAACTAAGAGCATGGACTCTTTAAAAAAAACTAAGAGCCTGGACTCTTTAAAAAAAACTAAGAGCCTGGACTCTTTAGAAAAACAAGGGCCTGGACTCTTTAAAAAAAACTAAGAGCCTGGACTCTTTAAAAAAAACTAAGAGCATGGACTCTTTAGAAAAACTAAGAGCCTGGACTCTTTAAAAAAAACTAAGAGCCTGGACTCTATAAAAAAGGGCCTGAAAACCTTTTCATTCAGTTTTAAATGTTAATTCCATATAATAATGTTAGTAACACTTGTAAAGTCAAATTGATATTAAGATTATATTAGATGTTCTCCACCAAATAATTCAGCTCTTTTCGCTATTTTACACATATTTTCGATTAACACAATGTTATATATGTTGGACTTGCAAACACAATTTATACAATTATAAATAAAATCTGATATATTTTTAAATATTCGTGGTCACAAAAGCTTGCTATGACTTCATATGACCAGTAGGGGGCACAAAGTTACCATCAGAACATTGAAAGAAGCGTTGAAAACAAAGAAAACGTTCAGATGTTGTTGTTGTTGTTTGGGTGGGTGGGTGGGGGGGCAGAGGGGGTTCTTATACCTGCAGCCTGATCGATGGAAGCTGGAGTGAGGGACACGAGAGACTGAGGAGGAAGAAGAGGAGGCCCGGGATGCTCAAGAAGAGAAAGAGAAGTGAGAGGAGGAGCTGAGGGGGTCACGACCTGTGGTCTCCAGGACGGAACGAATCCAGACCCCCCCTCGAGTCGCAGCGCCACAGTGGAAGAAGCTGACGGGGAGGAAGAAGAGCCAAAGAATGGAAGCAAAATAAGAGACAGAAAAGGGAATTCAGTGCATAAAAGAAGTAAGAAAAGAACAGAATCTGAACTGTTAGGAATGTTGTGAGTAGAAAGTTTTGTTGCTCTGAGAGTTTTTTTATGACCTTGTTGAAAAGAAAGGATGAAGGAGGAGGAGAGACATTCACCGGACCAACGTTTAGTTGCTCGGGAGTTCAAACATTTCCCTTTGAGTCTCTCTGTTCCTCTGCTGGACGCTTAACGCTTCATGAAAGTTTCATTTTAACTTCACTTCAGGAGGCTTTAGGTGCCTGGAGCTCTAGATCATTTATACTTTAGTACTTAGAATTCATTTATTATCATTATCATTATTTCGTTGTCATTTCGAGGATATTTTCTAGAACTTTAGGAATAATGGAATAATTTTCCGAGTCAGAGCTTAATTACTGAAAATAACTTGACTTATAATAACTTATGACTCATAATTAATTATTACCATCACATTGTTGTTTACTATGTTTATATGTTTTTTTTTTAAAGATTAAGGTTTATATATTATGTAACATTACAAGATTATGGTTGAATATAATAAGATTAAAGTAAAATGTATCATGTTTTTTACCCAAAACCAAGGCTGAATATTATGAGATTAAAGTCATGTATAAATTAAAATAAACAAGAATGAAGTTGTGTACTAAAAGATGAAAGTTACATATATTACGTTAAATACGAGAATTCAATTGTATATTATGAGATCAGTGCTATATATATATAAAACAGTTATTACAGGATTCAGTTCATATATATCACGTTTATTACTGATTTATTACTTTTATCTATTACGTTTAATACTAAATTAATACCATTATCTATCATGTTTATTACTAACATATTACTATTATCTATTACGTTTATTACTAATTTATCACTATTATCCTTATGTTTATTACTTATTTATTACTCTACTTACTTACTTATCTATTAAGTTTATTCCTGCTTTATTACTATCATCTATCACGTTTATTACTGATTTATTACTATTATCTATGACGTTTATTACTGAGATTAAAGTCATATATAAGATTATATGAGTTTATGTCACTTTTATAACATTTATTAAAATATTTTAATATGTTTAATTTTCAATATTCTTGTGAGTAGATTTCAGTCTGTGATGAAGCTTCACGAAGCCTTATTTTCAGAGTCCACTAGATGTCACTCTCTGCTCTATTGTTTGAAGATGTATTCTATTCAATAGTTGACATTATATTTGACGGAGAGCGCCACCTACTGACCTCTGAACAACATGCCACGGTTTCATGAAGCTTCATCGACACATCACTCGTAAAAACACCCGTTAGTGAAGGTGTTACATATTTTGAGGTGACATTTAAAAGCAGCGTTACATGGGGTCTCTATTCTTTGTCTTTTTTGCAGGACTTCAGGGGGTCCAGAGAGATGCAGGGACCGGGGGGACAGAGCGGGCTGCGACAGAGGAGCCGGACACTTGGGGGGACGCCACTCGCTCTGCCAGGACGCTGGACGAGAGGAAGCAGAAGAGTGAAGGACGGAGGACAGGAAGCTCGTCTCCGACTCCTGATACCTGCGTCAGGGGCCGACGGGAGGCTGGTGGGTCGGGTGAACGAGGGGCCCGGGTCCCCCATAGAACGGGTTTTGAGAAGTCGGGGTGCAGGAGGAGGAGGGAAGGAGCTGAGAGGAGCTGAGGACGAGGGCGATGGAAGAGTGAAACATTCACAACACGACTCACTTTCTCTCTACCTGTTCCAGACGGGAGGTGGAAGGAGGGATCGGAGGGAGGAGAGGAAAGAGTGGAGGAGGAGATGGCTCTGAGAGGAGTGAAGGAGGGGAAGGAGGACTCAAGACCTTCAGCTGTGGCGTCACAGTGGAAGCTATGAGGTCTTCTGGGAGCTGGAGAGCAGGTGGAAGCAGAAGGAAAGAAGCAGGTGAGAGAAGCAGCAGAACGGAAGGAGGCTCCGTGAAGGACCACATGGAGGAGCTTCTGCAGACCTGATCCTGGACCCGGCTGGAAGATTTTGGGGAGAGCAGGAGGGTGAGCTCGAGTGAAGGCGGGGAGCGAGTGGTCAAAGATGGAGGCCGGGGTGTGAGGGGCGAGCTGGGTGTCGGGCGGGGGGGGTCGAGATGGGACCGGGATGGACCTCTTCCATCCCTCCATCTCAGATGGGACCGGGATGGACCTCTTCCATCCCTCCATCTCAGATGGGACTGGATGACGTGGACAGATGGATGATGGAGGTTGAGAGAGTGAGGTTAGGTTTGAGGAAACACTCCATGAAGAAGAGAGAAGTGAGAAAAGAGGATGTGAAAGACTGAACAACTTTCTAATCATAGAAGAGAAACCATGAGTTTCTCATGAATGTTTGAAGCTTTTCTCTCAGATCTCTTTCTGATAAATCTCTAATAAATCTCTAATAAATCTCTAATAAATCTCTAATAAATCTCTAATAAATCTCTAATAAATCTCTAATAAATCTCTAATAAATCTCTAATAAATCTCTAATAAATCTCTAATAAATCTCTCCAGTAAAAAACTAGACAAAAGTTATAAAACCTAAAGTTAAGAAAATGTACTTCTTGAAAATGGATTTTAATAATTGTTAAAAATCTATGTTTTACCTTTATTTGTCATTAAAGTTGAATATTATGAGATTAAAAACGTATATATCTTCTAATAATTACGAGATTAAAGATTATATAAGTATATAATATATATATATATATACATTCATATATACAGTATATATACAGAACCTCCAGAGGGATCAATAAAGTTCTATCTATCTATCGTATTATTACAAGATTACAAGATTATGGTTGAACATTAAGAGATTAAAGTCATGTGTACTACGTTTATTAGGAGATTTAAATAGTATATTATGAGGTTAGTGTCATTATATATATATTATACATTCATACAGGATTATAAACATATATACCATGTTTATCAATTTTTATTAAGTCAATTTTATTATTTTAAACTTTGTTATATTTATCAATTGTGTTTATGTTGATCAATAAAGTTTATCCATCCATCCCTCCCTCCCTCCCTACCTCCCTCCATCCATCTCTCCATCCATCTCTCCATCCATCCATCCATCCATCCTTCCATTCATCCTTCCATTCATCCATCCATCCATCTCTCCATCCATCTCTCCATCCATCCTTCCATCCATCCTTCCATTCATCCATCCATCCATCCATCCATCCATCCATCCACCCATCTATTCATCCATCCATCCATCCATCCATCTATTTAAACTTGTATATTAGGAGACTAAAATTGTACAAACAATTATTTTTGAGATTATCTTTTTGTGATGTTTGTATTACGTAATATTACAAGATTAAAGTAAATAAGTAATTTTTATTTGTGAAGCGATTGTTATCAGAAGATTAAAGACATATTTACGTTTGAGATTAATGTCGTAATATTACTTGAAAAAAAAGTCATTTTATTAAAACCCTAATAAACATAATCTACAGTTTAATCTGGTGATGTTGAACAAATAATGATTCAGGGCCTTAAGACGCCTCGAGTTAGGATCATAATGTAAATAGAGTGAAGAAGCTGATCAGGGACTTGAACAGGACTCTCTCCAGGACAGTATTACCTGCGGGGCCCGAGTCTACCGAGGGCCTCCACGCCAGGTCATGCACTCTCGAACGCTGAGAGTCTGTCCTCGGACACGAGGAGAAGGAAGAGTAGAAGAAGAAGAAAGTGAGTGATGAGGACATGAAATGAATGAAGGAAGCTGACGGACGGAGAAGAAAGACCAGGATCACCGCAGGGACTCTCACCTGCGACGACGGTCACCGGACCGGAGCCCAGGCTCGCCCGCCGCTCCTCGCCGCCCTCCTCGTCGCTGTCGTTGAAATCCTCCAGGTTCCCGATGTCGCTCTGCTTGAAGCTCATCAGACTGGCCAGACTCTGCATGTCCTCGTCGCTGTGAGGAGGAGGAGAAGAAGAGAGGGATGAGAATGTGCCACCATCGTGACCTTGAAGGTTCTCATTTGTCACGCTTGTCCAAGTGGTCTGAGAGCGAGTCTGCTGGACTGTGTTCCAGGACAACGTTCACCTCTTATCTGAGAAGCTTCTTCACTTCCAAGATGAGTTGGTTCTGAACCTACTAATGCATCCTTCACAGAGGAGGAACCATCAACCTTCTCCATCAACCTTCTACACACATGTTCTCGCTCACGAGAGACGTCAAGATACGCTCGACCACAAAGATAAATAATCTAGCTCTGGCTCTGGAGCAGCGAGCCTCCTGGATGTTGACTCTGAAGGTTTATTTACACTTGAGAGCCACTTGCAACACACATCGACTCGCCACACACACACACACACACACACACACAACACAAACGCACAACAAACATGGATGACACTCGAACATCATCAACAAGCAAAGAAGTCATTTTACCGACTTCTGTACTTGACATTTATTGAATTGACAAGTGTCTCAGTAACGGTGCCACGAACCTCTCCCGTAATGCTTTGCCGCCCAGCCAACCGACCACAGCCGTGGATCACCTTTGACGCAGCGACATGGACGTAGAATTTAGTAGGAGTGTGTGGCAAAGCATCATGGGAGATGAGTGTTGATGAATCATCTACTCTCTGTGTTGTGTACAATAACCAGGAGTTGTGATTACGATGTATTTCAATGTGTACTTTTTTTTACTGACATTAGTTTTATTTTTCAGAACCGGTACCTTCACGACAGAACGGTTCCGGGTCCTACATGTTGCCGTGTTACTTTTGCACCGAAAAATTCAATTTATCCGAGTCGCAGGAGCCTATCCCAGCTACCCAGGGACAGAGGCCTGTCACGGGTCCCACGAGACTGTATTCGTAAAAAACACAGACTCCACACTGAAAAGGTCACAGGTCGTCGCGGCAACCAGTTCACGAGCGAGCGCCTCCTCCCCAGTATCTGCTGGTGTAACGAAGATCTTACGTCGCTTTGCCCTCCTTGAGGAAGACGCAGGACACGTTGACCTTCAGCGTGGCTTCCACGACCTTCGCCGACAGCGGCTTCAGCTTCAGCGTCACGTCGTACTGCGCCGGCGTCGCGCTCGCGAACTTCTTCATGTTCAGGTCGGCCGAGGCCAACACCTTCCTGCGACCTTTGGTTTCCTGGAGCAAAAACAATCAAAACCTTCGTAAGTAACGATGCTTAATAACTGTGGTGGTGGAAGAAACACTAAAATTAGACCAACATAAAGATTTGCAAAACTTCCTAACATGCTTAGATAACAATCACTAGAATGACCTAAATCTCCCTTTTTGAATCAAAGGGTGAAGAAAATATTGTTACACTTAAATATCACAACATTTATATATAATTTATCAAATTAAAATATGATTTTAAAGCAAAAAAAAAAGGTATTTTATATTATAAATTATATTATAAATTATATGTACTGTAAATATATATATACAGTATATAAAGTAAGTTTAGTTTATACACACTAAATTGAATACAAATAAATGAAATATATACTGTATATATAATTTATAATATAATTTTATTCACAGTGCCATTTTCTTTTGTTTCTAGTTTTTTTTGTTTTCAAATCACATTTAGTGTTTTACTTGTTTAAAATCGTAATATCAGTTTTTTTTTTTTTGTTTTCAAATCACATTTTACTTGTATATCGTTCATACATTGTTATTTTATGGTTTATAATTCAGTAAAAATTATGTATTCATAATTTTTTTCACAATTGACATGCAAATATTCCTGGTGTTAATGTTTGTGTTAACAGTTTATTTCGGCCACTAGATGGCAGCAGTCATTATGTTTTTTCACAGCTACAGAAACAACCTCTCAAAATCCTGAGGACGAGAGGATACAGTGAGTCCAGCAGCTGTTAAAGCTGATGTTTGTTCATATTTTGGTTTTGAAAACGAATGAAAGCAGTTACGACTTCATCAAGAGTCACATGTTGTGTAGATTGTGCGACAGCAGTGACTCACACTCTCGATGACAAAAGTCCAGTCCTTGTCTTCGAACTCGTCGGCCGTCGGTTCCTGTCGACGGAGAAACAGATCAATCTCTGTGTCGCTGGATCTTCTTGAAAAGTCTTCAAACCTTGAACAGGGTGACCGTGATGTCCAGACTCTCGGGGACCTGCCAGACCACCAGACCTCTGTAGGGGTTCTTGATCCCGGGCTGCCAGCCGTGGAGCTGGAGACCCCAGTGAAGACGTTAACTTGCATGATGTCTTATTATTATTGTTTGAAACAGACTTGAATGTTCATTTACAGATTTATTTTTGCACCATACTACAGTATAACGAGACTCAAAAGCACTGTATGATGTTTTTTTTATTGTTGGGCTTATTTGTATTTCAAATCTCTTTTAATTTAGATCTTTTTTGTTTCTCTGTATTCAATTAAGTTTGTTTAAACTAAACTTGTTTTTTATTTACTATTGATTTAATTTTGTGCCGCCAACTTTCGGCCACTAGATGGCAGCAGTCCTTTGCGTCCTCCGCAGCTAAAGCAACACTCAAAGTCCTGCGAGATCCCGGCGAGGACTGAGGACGAGAGGATACAGTCGATTCCAGCCGCACTTTAAGAGGATCTTTGGACATATTGGTCTATTAATGCAACCATAAGAAAGCAGAACAATCACAAGATTTCACTGAAATTGAGTGTTTCCTGAGATAGTTTCAAAAATGTCGTCAGCGTATCGAAACACATCGTATTGAATCAAACCGTGATGTTACTTCAGAGAAAACAATCTTCATAGATCTCAGACGGTAATGATCGATAGAACAGAAACTACATACATGATTCTACTTAAAGTAGTTTCATTTTCACGTTGCTATGGTGACCAACACAGTATTTATCGTAAAATGAGGAACAGAGATTATGGATTATTCAGAGACTTCCACTGAGAGTGAAAAAAGTGAAATAAAGATAGATTGAGCAAATGAAAAGATAACCATCAGACTCGTACTTCCTGTTGCAGACACTTTAGTAAACATACATTTTTTTTCCTGAACCTGTCGTGCGATCGAACCAGTTTAACGTCGAGCAACAACTGAGACTCGTCAGCAGGATCAGACTCACCCTGGTGCAGTGGCGCCGGTTTCGTCGCGTCCACACAACTCTGACTTTGTCTGGTTGCCTGGAATCACAGAGAAGGAAATTATGAGCAGGAAAATATCGCAAAAGTGGATCCAAAGAACTGAAAGAATTCATGTGAATATTCCCTTGAAATCCTCTCACGACGTCCAAGAACAGTCGTGAGATCATCAGCTCCTGAAGGTGCTTCATGTTTGTTTTTGTTGTCATATCGTGACACGGATCCTTTGAAAAGCTGGATGAGACTGTTTTACTTGCAGCATATTTGCGTGGATTGATACAAACTGTAGGAAGCTTTCCAGTGTGTCCCGGACGATGAGAACCACCTGAGCCTGATCTCCAAACGTTCATCGTAGCGTAACGACACGTGATATCCAGGAGATTAAACAACACTTCTTGTTATCAGATCCTTGTTAAGGAGCAGCTGAACCGTCGCTTTTGTTCTTATTAACGACTTTATCATCGTTGTCCAGTGATTTGAAAGAGGATTAAAAGTATATTATGTTTTCATGAGGAGGTGTTTTCCTCAATCTCTGATTTAAAGAGACACAAAGTGTTGTATTTATAGTGTGTGTGTGTGTGTGTGTGTGTGTGTGTGTGTGTATGTGTGTGTGTGTGTGTGTGTGTGTGTGTGTGAAATGAAATCAAAGGGCAGCTTCTCCAGGAGCTTCACAGCAACAATCAATAACTTTCTGGTTTTATTTTATTTTCTGATTTTGGGGGCAGCAGTGAAAAGATGATATTCTATGTTAATCTTTGTATTCTTTTCTTTGTTATTTTTCTTTGATCTATGATCTTTATCTTTAGACTTAGATTGTTTTATTTTGTACTTTCTTTTTAATGGACTTTATTCTTGTTTTATGAATCTATCGTCTGTGTTGCTCTGTTGGAAAAACTATTTCCTGAAGATCTGCAGAGGATCAATAAAGTTGATCCATCCATCCATCCATCCGTCTATACATCCATCTATCAATCTTTCCATCCATCTATCCATCCATCCGTCTATACATCCATCCATCCATCCATCCGTCTATACATCCATCTATCAATCTTTCCATCCATCTATCCATCCATCCGTCTATACATCCATCTATCCATCCATCCATCCATCCATCCATCCATCTATCAATCTTTCCATCCATCTATCCATCCATCCGTCTATACTTCCATCTATCCATCCATCCATCCATCCATCTATCAATCTTTCCATCCATCTATCCATCCATCCGTCTATACATCCATCCATCCATCCATCTATCAATCTTTCCATCCATCCGTCTATACATCCATCTATCCATCCATCCATCCATCCATCCATCCATCAATCTATCCATCCATCCGACTCTACATCCATCTATCCATCCATCCATCCATCTATCCATCCATCAATCTATCTATCCATCCGTCTATCCATCCATCTATCCATCCATCCATCCATCTATCCATCCATCCGTCTATACATCCATCTATCCATCCATCCATCCATCCATCCATCCATCCATCCATCCATCTATCAATCTTTCCATCCATCCGTCCATCCATCCATTCATCCATCCATCTATACATCCATCTATCAATCTTTCCATCCATCCATCCATCCATCCATCTATCCATCTTTCCATCCATCCATCTATCAATCTTTCCATCCATCTATCAATCTTTCCATCCATCCATCCATCCATCCATCCATCCATCCATCAATCTCTCCATCCATCCATCCATCCATCCATCCATCAATCTCTCCATCCATCCATCCATCCATCCATATCTATCTATAATCTAAGAGGAAGTATTTTGACGTCATTAAGCGTTTTGTGATTTTATTTAAATGTATTTCTCTTGTATTAACAGATAATTTCATATTATATTTATTATACAATTCATTCATTTTACACTAACAATGAGAGTGAAATGGATTCTTTTCGAAGACAGTTCATCAAATACACATTTTGTTCAGAACACGTCTGGCACAACATTTTTGACTCGAGGTTTGATGAAATAAACATTAAATAACAGAGAAACAGTCGAAGCAGCAACAGATTCTTCCACCGAAGCTCTTCTGACTTTCACTCTCTGGTCGACACACTTTGATGATGTAATGATCCGTCAACAAGTCTCAACGCCTGACGATGACAAACTGAAGGTAACGCACGAGTCATCGACTTCTGTGTCATCAGGAACCTTTCAAATCCAACGAAGCAATAGATCCGACTGTGACGTCGTCTCTTTAACTCTTAAGGCCTCGATCCATCGTCTCATCTTCGTCCAATTCCCTTCATTCAATGTCTTCTCTCTTTAGAAGTCACTCATATTAAACACCCATGATGCTTTGCCGCCCAGCCACCCGATCACTTTTGACACGGCAACATGGCCTTCATTTAAATACAGCATCGCGGGAACCAATCAGCCGTCAGTAAAGACATGACATGTGATTTATGAACATCTTCTGATCTGAGGGATCCACACTATGGTATCCTTGAATGTAGGTAATCCTCAAGGGTCACGACCCACGACCGAACACTTGGACGAGCACGTTTGAAAGACGCTTCACCTGCTCGTCAACATTTTACACATACTTTCTGTGGGTCTCATGTGAGCCTTCGTTTAAGATGTGGTAGATTCGTCGGTTTGATAAGTGACTTCTAACCAGAAGAGTAACAACAAGTCAGGTCATGCTAGTTCACGTCAGTCATCTTCAGCGTGATCTTCAGACCTGGTGTGTGAACAACACAAACATTCTAGTTCAACACTGAAGGAAACGAACACAAACTGTTTCCTTCGACTGAAAAAAGTCTCTAAACTTAGGAAAATGTTGTCACAACATGATCTGGATCTTATAATCCATGTGTTTGTATCTTCTTGCCTGGACTATTGCAACAGTTTATTTTGTGTCTCAACAAGAAGGATCTTCTCGCCTGCAGTTCATACAAAACTCTGCAGCGAGAATTCTGAGCCGCTCTAGTAGAAGAACTCACATTTCTCCTTCAAACTCTTCACTGGCTGCCAGTTTCTTTCAGGATCATTTTAAAATTCTGGTTCTTACTTTCAGATCTATTCATGGTCAGACCTTCCATCAGTGATCTGATCCAGACTTACACCCCAGCTCGGGCTCTGAGGTCTGTGGATCAGAATCTACTGATGGTTCCTGAACTTCAGGACCAGAGGAGAGAAATCCTTCCAGACTGTTGCTCCTAAGCTTTGGAACCATCTCTGTGTTTGATGATCTACTGACTCCTTCAAGAAACATCTGTGTTTGATGATCTACTGACTCCTTCAAGAAACATCTGTGTTTGATGATCTACTGACTCCTTCAAGAAACATCTGTGTTTGATGATCTACTGACTCCTTCAAGAAACATCTCAAGACACTTTTATTTCGTTTATTTTTTTGTTGCAACCAAACTTCCCTCTTGAATATATCTCGGCTTTGACTGAGGACGAGAGGATACAGTGAGTCCAGCAGCTTTTAAAGCAGATGTTTGGACATATTTAGCTTTGAAAACAAATGAAAGCAGTTACGACTTCGTCAAGAGTCATGTGGTCTGTAAATACTACAACACCAGAGTCAAGTACTGGACAATACTACACATATATACTTGTTACTACACTATCACAACACCAGAGTCAAGTACTGGACAATACTACACATATATACTTGTTACTACACTATCACAACACCAGAGTCAAGTACTGGACAATACTACACATTAATACTTGTTACTACACTATCACCACACCAGAGTGAAGTACTGGACAATACTACACATATATACTTGTTACTACAGTATCGCTATATACCGTATTTAATTGTGACACATCGTAATATTCTCAAAATAAAAACACACAAAATTACCCAAATCAGGTCAAAAATATTTAATGGATAACAACTTTAAAATGTGATTATTATATTTTTCTAGGAATAAAACTTCAGAGATGAAATATCAACAAATATTGAGAGAGATTAGAAATATATCAAAGCGATCAATTTAATCTAAAACCTTGAATCATGTATATTAATATAATAATAATGCATAATATTATAATATAATAATATGCATAATAATGTAATGCATAATAATATATTAATACATGCGTATTTGACAATAAAATAACTTGACTTGAACGAGTTTAAAACTAGTTTAAAGGATTAAAAAGAGACAATAAAGCATTTTATGAGACGAGACGTTGATAAAAAAAACTTTTATGGAATAATTTACTGTTTTTTTTTTAATCGAAAATGTTCTAAATAATTATTTTTTCACATATAGTTTAATATTCAAATTCCAATCATTCAAAATTACCTTTTGAAAAACAGAATAATAATTTGGGAAATATTCAAATTATTCTATTTAATTAATGAACAAAAATAAATGATATAATATAAAATGATTTAATTCAAATATACTGTGAAGATAGTTTCAATATTTTAATATAGAAATGACTAAATTCAATAGTTCCAAAAATGAATACATTTTAAATGAATATTACAGAAGTTTATTGTGTTTATGATTCTGAAGAAAATCATTTGAAAAACAACAAAATATCCATAAAAAGATTCAATATTTGAAATGTTTAGTTCAATAAATGTTAAATAATGTTACAGTTATTTTTAAAAACAACAACACAGTGAAGAAACACTCGAGCCAAACAAAAGTCTGGTGTTCGGTGTCGGATCTACTGACGAGGCTCCAGTCGGGTCAGAACCGAGAGCTCAGAGCAGACACTAGAGTGACAGTCGACCCGTCAGAACCGAGAGCTCAGACACTAGAGTGACAGTCGACTCGGTCGTCAGAACCGAGAGCTCAGAGCAGACGTAGAGTGACAGTCGACCCGTCAGAACCGAGAGCTCAGAGCAGACACTAGAGTGACAGTCGACCCGTCAGAACCGAGAGCTCAGAGCAGACGCTAGAGTGTCAGTCGACCCGTCAGAACCGAGAGCTCAGACACTAGAGTGACAGTCGACCCGTCAGAACCGAGAGCTCAGAGGCTAGAGTGACAGTCGACCCGTCAGAACCGAGAGCTCAGAGCAGACACTAGAGTGACAGTCGACCCGTCAGAACCGAGAGCTCAGAGCAGACACTAGAGTGACAGTCGACCCGTCAGAACCGAGAGCTCAGAGCAGGCTCGGACAGTCGACGCCGTCAGAACCCAGAGCTCAGGACGCTAGAGTGACAGTCGACCCGTCAGAACCGAGAGCTCAGAGCAGACGCTAGAGTGACAGTCGACCCGTCAGAACCGAGAGCTCAGACGCTAGAGTGACAGTCGACCCGTCAGAACCGAGAGCTCAGAGCAGACGCTAGAGTGACAGTCGACCCGTCAGAACCGAGAGCTCAGAGCAGACACTAGAGTGACAGTCGACCCGTCAGAACCGAGAGCTCAGAGCAGACGCTAGAGTGACAGTCGACCCGTCAGAACCCAGAGCTCAGAGCAGACACTAGAGTGACAGTCGACCTGTCAGAACCAGCCAGAGCCAGACACTAGAGTGACAGTCGACCCGTCAGAACCCAGAGCTCAGAGCAGACACTAGAGTGACAGTCGACCCGTCAGAACCCAGAGCTCAGAGCAGACACTAGAGTGACAGTCGACCTGTCAGAACCCAGAGCTCAGAGCAGACACTAGAGTGACAGTCGACCCGTCAGAACCCAGAGCTCAGACGCTAGAGTGACAGTCGACCCGTCAGAACCGAGAGCTCAGAGCAGACGCTAGAGTGACAGTCGACCCGTCAGAACCGGAGCTCAGACGCTAGAGTGACAGTCACCCTCAGAACCCAGAGCTCAGACGCTAGAGTGACAGTCGACCCGTCAGAACCGAGAGGCTCAGAGTGACAGTCGACCCGTCAGGAAACCAGAGAGCTCAGAGCGACACTAGAGTGACAGTCGACCCGTCAGAACCGAGCGCTCAGAGCAGACACTAGAGTGACAGTCGACCCGTCAGAACCCAGAGCTCAGACGCTAGAGTGACAGTCGACCCGTCAGAACCAAGAGCTCAGAGCAGACGCTAGAGTGACAGTCGACCCGTCAGAACCGAGAGCTAGACAGAGTGACAGTCGACCCGTCAGAACCGAGAGCTCAGAGCAGACACTAGAGTGACAGTCGACCCGTCAGAACCCAGAGCTCAGAGCAGACACTAGAGTGACAGTCGACCCGTCAGAACCCAGAGCTCAGAGCAGACACTAGAGTGTCAGTCGACCCGTCAGAACCGAGAGCTCAGAGCAGACGCTAGAGTGACAGTCGACCCGTCAGAACCGAGAAGCTCAGAGCAGACAGCTAGAGTGACAGTCGACCCGTCAGAACCGAGAGCTCAGAGCAGACACTAGAGTGACAGTCGACCCGTCAGAACCCAGAGCTCAGAGCAGACACTAGAGTGACAGTCGACCCGTCAGAACCCAGAGCTCAGAGCAGACACTAGAGTGACAGTCGACCCGTCAGAACCCAGAGCTCAGAGCAGACACTAGAGTGACAGTCGACCCGTCAGAACCGAGAGCTCAGAGCAGACACTAGAGTGACAGTCGACCCGTCAGAACCCAGAGCTCAGAGCAGACACTAGAGTGACAGTCGACCCGTCAGAACCCAGAGCTCAGAGCAGACACTAGAGTGTCAGTCGACCCGTCAGAACCGAGAGCTCAGAGCAGACACTAGAGTGACAGTCGACCCGTCAGAACCGAGGGCTCAGAGCAGACTAGAGTGACAGTCGACCCGTCAGAACCGAGGCTCAGAGCAGACGCTAGAGTGACAGTCGACCCGTCCAGAACCCAGAGCTCAGAGCAGACACTAGAGTGACAGTCGACCCGTCAGAACCCAGAGCTCAGAGCAGACACTAGAGTGACAGTCGACCCGTCAGAACCCAGAGCTCAGAGCAGACACAGAGTACGGACCCGTCAGAACCCAGAGCTCAGAGCAGACACTAGAGTGACAGTCGACCCGTCAGAACCGAGAGCTCAGAGCAGACACTAGAGTGACAGTCGACCCGTCAGAACCGAGAGCTCAGAGCAGACGCTAGAGTGACAGTCGACCCGTCAGAACCGAGAGCTCAGAGCAGACACTAGAGTGACAGTCGACCCGTCAGAACCAAGAGCTCAGAGCAGACGCTAGAGTGACAGTCGACCCGTCAGAACCGAGAGCTCAGACGCTAGAGTGACAGTCGACCCGTCAGAACCGAGAGCTCAGAGCAGACGCTAGAGTGACAGTCGACCCGTCAGAACCGAGAGCTCAGAGCAGACACTAGAGTGACAGTCGACCCGTCAGAACCGAGAGCTCAGAGCAGACACTAGAGTGACAGTCGACCCGTCAGAACCGAGAGCTCAGAGCAGACACTAGAGTGACAGTCGACCCGTCAGAAGAGAGCTCAGAGCAGACACTAGAGTGACAGTCGACCCGTCAGAACCGAGAGCTCAGAGCAGACACTAGAGTGTCAGTCGACCCGTCAGAACCGAGAGCTCAGACGCTAGAGTGACAGTCGACCCGTCAGAACCCGAGAGCTCAGAGCAGACACTAGAGTGTCAGTCGACCCGTCAGAACCCAGAGCTCAGAGCAGACGCAGAGTGACAGTCGCCGAGGGCTCGCGCTAGAGTGACAGTCGACCCGTCAGAACCGAGAGCTCAGAGCAGACACTAGAGTGACAGTCGACCCGTCAGAACCGAGAGCTCAGAGCAGACACTAGAGTGACAGTCGACCCGTCAGAACCCAGAGCTCAGACGCTAGAGTGACAGTCGACCCGTCAGAACCGAGAGCTCAGAGCAGACACTAGAGTGTCAGTCGACCCGTCAGAACCGAGAGCTCAGAGCAGACACTAGAGTGACAGTCGACCCGTCAGAACCCAGAGCTCAGACGCTAGTGAGTACAGTCGACCGAGAGCGAAACTAGAGTGTCAGAGCTCAGAGCAGACACTAAGGTGACAGTCGACCCGTCAGGAACCCAGAGCTCAGAGCAGACACTAGAGTGACAGTCGACCCGTCAGAACCCCAGAGCTCAGAGCAGACACTAGAGTGACAGTCGACCCGTCCAGAACCCAGAGCTCAGAGCAGACACTAGAGTGACAGTCGACCCGTCAGAACCCAGAGCTCAGAGCAGACACTAGAGTGACAGTCGACCCGTCAGAACCGAGAGCTCAGAGCAGACACTAGAGTGACAGTCGACCCGTCAGAACCGAGAGCTCAGAGCAGACACTAGAGTGACAGTCGACCCGTCAGAACCCAGAGCTCAGAGCAGACACTAGAGTGACAGTCGACCCGTCAGAACCGAGAGCTCAGAGCAGACACTAGAGTGACAGTCGACCCGTCAGAACCGAGAGCTCAGAGCAGACACTAGAGTGACAGTCGACCCGTCAGAACCGAGAGCTCAGAGCAGACCTAGAGTGACAGTGACAGTCGACCCGTCAGAACCGAGCTCAGAGCAGACACTAGAGTGACAGTCGACCCGTCAGAACCGAGAGCTCAGAGCAGACACTAGAGTGACAGTCGACCCGTCAGAACCGAACTCAGAGCAGAGAGGTCTCGAGCAGAACCGAGAGCTAGAGTGACAGTCGACCCGTCAGAACCCAGAGCTCAGAGCAGACACTAGAGTGTCAGTCGACCCGTCAGAACCTAGAGCTCAGAGCAGACACTAGAGTGACAGTCGACCCGTCAGAACCGAGAGCTCAGACGCTAGAGTGACAGTCGACCCGTCAGAACCCAGAGCTCAGAGCAGACACTAGAGTGACAGTCGACCCGTCAGAACCCAGAGCTCAGAGCAGACACTGGAGTGACAGTCGACCCGTCAGAACCGCTCAGAGCAGACACTAGAGTACAGCCCTCAGAGCCAGAGTCAGAGCAGACACTAGAGTGACAGTCGACCCGTCAGAACCGAGAGCTCAGACGCTAGAGTGACAGTCGACCCGTCAGAACCGAGCGTGTCGATGCTGGTTCTTCTGCTCGTGTGCAACAACAAGAGGCAGGAAGTGCAGCAGCAAGTCAGGGCTGGATTATTGAAACACATGTCGTGAGTAACGATGACGAGTCAGAAGACAGAAGCAGTCGCACCAGAGCAGATGGATCGCAGTCTTGTTGCTTAATGAGGTCAAAGATGGAGGTTCTGTCAGATTAAAGCTTATCTTGTTGTCTTGTTTACAGGCGTCTTAAACACACCATTAAAGTAAATGAATAAACCTTTGAATTTCCTTTTCTTCATATATAGGTTTTTAATGTCAATTTCTCTAATTTTGCTGTCGAGAGATTTAAAAATCAGGAGCAAGTAAAAATTGCTGCTTAAAACTAAAAAGATTTTTTGCAGATAAAACGATTCATAAATATAATTTAAAAAAGTCTTCATGTCTACATGATTAGAAATATAAACCTAATAAAACACCAAATAAAGAAACATAAGTACAAGAAGAAACTCCACGATAATGAATAAAAAGCAATAATGATGTATTTTCAATGAACAGCTTCATTTGAGAACACACTAAAATATAGATAAATGTGATCTCAATACAAAGTGAATCAGCTGTACTTACATGTACAAATACATCATGACACTGCAAAATGAAGTAGAGATTCTCCTTCTCACACTCGTTTGATGTCACTTTAGAGGAGATGAAAGTGGTCGTCATAGCAACAGGTCAAGAGGTGACAAGAGTTACTTTATTTCACGACAGGCATAACGTTTACATTTTTTGTGATGTATAGTAATACTGCAGTAACAAGTATATATGTGTAGTATTGTCCAGTACTTGACTCTGGTGTTGCAGAATTTACAGACCCTTTTGACGAAGTCGCAACTGTTTTCATTTGTTTTTAAAAACCAAAATATGTCCAAACATGTCACTGTATCCTCTTGTCCTCAGTCATCACCAGGATCTCGTGGTATCTTTGCGAATTTAACAAGTTAGACACGTTTCCAGGAGTGTATATTGTCAAGAATATGATTTGATATGTATAACAATACAGGGTCAACAATACAATATATAGTAATACTGTAGTAACAAGGATATATATATGTAGTATTGTCCAGTACTTGACTCTGGTGTTGTGATAGTGTAGTAACAAGTATATATGTGTAGTATTGTCCAGTACTTGACTCTGGTGTTGTGATAGTGTAGTAACAAGTATATATGTGTAGTATTGTCCAGTACTTGACTCTGGTGTTGTGATACTGTAGTAACAAGTATATATGTGTAGTATTGGCCAGTACTTGACTCTGGTGTTGTGATAGTGTAGTAACAAGTATATATGTGTAGTATTGTCAAGTACTTGACTCTGGTGTTGTGATAGTGTAGTAACAAGTATATATGTGTAGTATTGTCCAGTACTTGACTCTGGTGTTGTGATAGTGTAGTAACAAGTATATATGTGTGGATTGTGTAGTATTGTCCAGTACTTGACTCTGGTGTTGTGATAGTGTAGTAACAAGTATATATGTGTAGTATTGTCCAGTACTTGACTCTGGTGTTGTAGTAGTTACAGACCATATTGATATTTATATGACATGACTCTTGACGAGGTCATAACTGCTTTCATTTGTTTTTAAACCAAAATATGTCCAAACATCTACTTTAAAAGCTGCTGGAGTCACTGTATCCTCTCGTCCTCAGTCATCGCCACAGTTTCCTTTAATTGTTAATAAAAAAAATTTTTTGTAAAAACGCTATTGAATTCTAAAAATGTATAATAAAACAACTCTGACGCAAATAAAATGTGATTTTAAAGCAAAAACTATATTTTAATACGTATATATGCTGCTGTTAATTACCGATAAAGTATCGTGAAAAAAGTTCTATTTAAGGTATAAATATTTCCTCTTTTTTCTAACAATACACTTTAGTGTCAAAAGTAAACCTTTATTTTTGCTAAATTCATGGATTTATAACATATTTTAACATAATTGTTCATGAAACAAATCAATTAAAACTTGAATCTCTGGAAATATTTCCAACATATTCCACGAGGTCAGCGTTTACTTTACAAAAGATAAAAAAGATCGAGAACCTTGTTTTAAAATGAGGAAGAAGATGTTTGGATCTAGAGAAGCTCTGAGAGGTCAAACCCCTGAACAGATGTCGTGATGTTTGTTTTAGGGTTTGTTGTGTCAGATGTTTGGTTGAAGGGTTTTTAAGGACAAACAAGGAAAGTGTTTCAGTTTAGCTGGAGGCTGAACAACAGGTTCCTCCTGCTGTCAATCACTCTGATGTCGGGGGGTTCAGTCAGGTTCCTCCTGCTGTCAATCACTCTGATGTCTGGGGTTCAGTCAGGTTCCTCCTGCTGTCAATCACTCTGATGTGGGGTTTGGGGTCCAGTCAGGTTCCTCCTGCTGTCAATCACTCTGATGTTGGGGGTTCAGTCAGGTTCCTCCTGCTGTCAATCACTCTGATGTTGGGGGTTCAGTCAGGTTCCTCCTGCTGTCAATCACTCTGATGTTGGGGGGTTCAGTCAGGTTCCTCCTGCTGTCAATCACTCTGATGTTGGGGGTTCAGTCAGGGTTCAGTCAGGTTCCTCCTGCTGTCAATCACTCTGATGTTGGGGGGTTCAGTCAGGTTCCTCCTGCTGTCAATCACTCTGATGTCGGGGGTTCAGTCAGGTTCCTCCTGCTGTCAATCACTCTGATGTTGGGGGTTCAGTCAGGTTCCTCCTGCTGTCAATCACTCTGATGTCAGGGGTTCAGTCAGGTTCCTCCTGCTGTCAATCACTCTGATGTCGGGGGGTTCAGTCAGGTTCCTCCTGCTGTCAATCACTCTGATGTTGGGGGTTCAGTCAGGTTCCTCCTGCTGTCAATCACTCTGATGTTGGGGGTTCAGTCAAGTTCCTCCTGCTGTCAATCACTCTGATGTTGGGGGTTCAGTCAGGTTCCTCCTGCTGTCAATCACTCTGATGTTGGGGGTTCAGTCAGGTTCCTCCTGCTGTCAATCACTCTGTCATGTCAGGGGTTCAGTCAGGTTCCTCCTGCTGTCAATCACTCTGTCATGTCAGGGGTTCAGTCAGGTTCCTCCTGCTGTCATTCACTCTGGGATGATGGGGGGTCAGTCAGGTTCCTCCTGCTGTCAATCACTCTGTCATGTTGGGGGGTCACGAGATGTCTCGCGACTCACGCGGAAGTCATCTTGATCTAAATAACTGTGACGTCATGCCTGAAATAACGCGTCATTACTCATGTGTTTACTTGGATTAAAGTTTTTACGCTCGATGTTTGAAACATTCAATTTCAAAATTTAATTCAAACGTAACACAAACGTTTTAATTAATAAAAATGTTTATTTTAATATCGACTCATTGTTTGTGGAATTATTTTCGTGTGTCTGTGTTGCGTGTGTTGTTGTTAGATCGAGTTAAACTCGAACACTTTGACGATTAAAGACAAAAACTCACCATTTGTCGCAACATTCGAGCATCAGTTCCGTGAACGACGCCGCGAACTGGAACTTGGCGGCTTTCTTCCCCACCCGCTGCAGCCGCTTCCACACGGAGCTCATGTTCCCGAGTGACTCTCGCCCGCCCGGACCTTCGTGACCCGCTCCAGGGATGTTCGCTCCTCTCGGTTCCGAGACCGACCTGACGCGCGCCTCGAGAAGCTCCACCTGTGGACACTGACGGCTCTGGGACGGTCCCTCCCCGCCCGCGCTCTCGCCCGCCTCCTCGCGGCCAACAAAACAAACACACGCCTCTGATCGGAGCGTCAAGTTGGATGTGAACACAACCCCGGAAACGGATGCGAAAGGTCTACAAAATAAGACTCCGGTTCAGCGTTTATTGAAAGGAATACAAAACAGGATTGTTTTGTGTAGCTGTAGAAATACAATATATATCGATGTGAATGAAAACAATACAATTCATTTAATTTAATAAAATATGTGTAACAAGGTTCCTACATCGTAAATTGACCATTTGAAACCACTTTTGAAAAGATTAACCACAAGTAATTAAAAGAGACAATTTTACACAAATGTTTTTGGTGAAAAACTTCCCTTAAATTGTGCTAATAGTTGTTTTAAATTACAAAAATACACCGTGTCTCCTACATGTTGCCTGTGACCACGTTCTCGTTTCAAAATAAAAACATGTTACCAGATGTTTTTAAGCTTGAAACTAATGTCTTATCTATCATGTGTTTATGTTTTAAAGACTTAAAAGATTATTTTGAGACATTTTGATGCCATTAAGGCACTTTTTGATCATGAATTTAATACCTTTTCAGACTTTTTAAGGACCCGAGGGAACCCTGTGTAAACTCCAGTGAATATTTATAAAATTAATTACATTAAAATGAGACGAAGAGTTTAAGGAAGGAAGGAAGGAAGGAAGGAAGGAAGGAAGGAAGGAAGGAAGGAAGGCCGAGGATCAGAGAAGTGTTTTCATCGTCCGTTTATAAAAGTCATCTTTAAAGAATATTTCTCTCTTTAACTTCTACCGCTTTTTTTTGTTTCATACCTTTATTTTGAAGATATTATGGGATTGATTCACATGTTCTCAGTTATATTATTGAATTTTATAATTGTATCGTTTGTTTCTTTCACTTTTGTACAAACTGAGTTTCAAACATGTGTTGTTTTTAGTGTTTGTTACGTTTGAAACACTGACATCTTTATAACGGTATCAGCTTCTCACGCAATTTAATACATTTAATGATCCAGTTTAACTTCGTCCTGGATATGACCTTCCAGGGGTCATTTACAAACATTTTGAAATAAATGTGCAATTTTATTGTGAAAGAACGCACTTCCTGATGCAGCAGAATCCAGTGTATTGTCGCAGCTTGACTGTCGTCAGGCCTGTGAACATAAACAGTGACTTCATGTCACTTTAATGACTCAAAACAACAGATCTTTTTAAAAACATATGACCAACAGAAACACTTTGTAAATGACTATCATTGAAACTCTTGAATGAGGTTTAGTGTCAACAAACGATCACTTCAATCCAGAGCAAACATCCTGACAATAGTCCTGGAGGACAAAACACAAGTTAGAGGTTCAGGAAAAATCCCTCTCGGACTAGAGTTGATCCCGACGGGTCTATTTATAAGCTTTGATTGACAGGCTCGGCAGCTGAGAGTCACGTAAACACCATCGTTGGAACATCAGCGAGTCTTTGTGTCAGAGATCAGAACTTCTCAGATGTGTCTCGACTGGACGAGACAAGAAGAAGTTTTGCTCGTCATCGACGTGTTTTCACCGGTTCTCGCTCGTCTGGGAAAAGTTTACTGAACTAAAAACTTTAGTGATGACATCATCAGGCAACAATGATGGTTCATGTTCACAGACACACAAACACGATAAAGTGTCGACACGCCCAACACTGATCTGACATCAGTTTCTCTGCCTGGACCAGACAAGAACCACCGTTGACTCGCCAGGTCTTTATCAGGAAGTATTAGAAGTTTTCAAATGTTAAAACTTTTATTTAAGCGTTATTTTGAATCATTGAATTCCATTATTTACTTGTATAAAGCTTGAACTTTTTTTTTTAAACATTTTCTAAAGAATTATGTTAGTTGAAGTAAAAAAAAGGATGTACAAATACAGTCTGATATTCTCATTCCAATAATAATGAAAAAAAATAATGTTCTACTTAAAATATTTCTTCATTTATAGCCTTTTAAATTCAATGTTAAAATGGTACAAAAGTGACAAAAGACAACGAGCCAATCACGCGTGCGCTGATGATCATGTGACAATGTACTGTGGAAGCATCGTCTTGTGTAACATTTTTATATTGAATTTAAAAGGCTATAAATTACAAATACTTTATAAAAATATATATATTTTTGGATGGTTGTCATTAGAATATCAAACGTTGTTTAAAGAAATGTTTAATGGATTACGTTTAAAAATAGTTTTCATCAGAAATTAATATTTCCGTAGTATAATTTTATTTTTAAATTACTAGTAAATGTCTTTATAGATATTATTGTACTGATTATACGTCATGCATTGAAATGGGAGTTTATGGATGATGTACTTCAATACATGCTTTTATATATATATCATTTTATGCTGACAATTGTTTGTATAGTTTATATAGATATTTATGTAGCGTATATATGTCATGTAATGCTGTGGGTGTTTATATATTATGTACTTACATGGATGTCTGCTTAGCATATATATTATGCTACAACATGTGTTTTATATATTTAGTAGTTTCTATACAATATATGGAATATATCAAACTATATTTAAAAATAAAATACTCAAAATTAAGTTTGAAAATATTATTTTTTTTAAAATTAAACATGAAACTAATTCAATCTTTAAAGATGTCAATTGTTACATTCGATTTAAAAATCAATAAAAAGCCTAAAAAACGTTTAAACATTTGTATTAAACCTGTTAATATTCCGACAACATCCATGTTCTTCTACAGTCAACGGTTTGCAGTGAAACGAACATCATCCAGATGTTTTCAGAGCAACATCTGTACTTGTTTGAATAACAGAGTTGCTGGAAAGGAGCCAGAGGTCGACTAATGAAGAAACAACTGTTTAAACGTCAATATTTCCTGGAGTCTGAGCCACTGAAGCTCGTAGCGTCGCAGCTCGTGACAAAAGTTCCGTCGATACTTATGATGTGTTTTATGAACGGGTCGCTGGACTCGGATCAGGAATCACGACACGACGCTTTTTCCACAACAACAGTCGCTCTGTCTGCGAACGTCACGCTACATATTTGTGGAATTAAAGGAAGATACTGCCTGAAAACATATGTAGCTTAGCATTAGCATAACTGTTCATTTCATTGGACGTTTAGGTTGATAAACATAAATCATCTTTAGCTTAGCATTAGCATAACTGTTCATTTCGTTGAACTTTTAGGTTGATAAACATAAATCATCTTTAGCTTAGCATTAGCATAACTCTTCATTTCATTGAACGTTTAGGTTGATAAACATAAAACATCTTTAGCTTAGCATTAGCATAACTGTTCATTTCGTTGAAAGTTTAGGTTGATAAACATAAAACATCTGGAACGATTTGTTATAACAGTGATGAGAAAATTCAGCGATAATAAACTTTAAGTCATCAAAATAGTTAATTAATAAAACAGAGCTAAGTGTAATTCAAACATATAGCGTACTAGCTAGGACCAGATGAAAGCTAACATGCTACTGGCAAACGTAACTTAAAGTGTAGAATCAGTTTTGTAAATAAATCAAGATTATCTTTTAAACAAAAAAGCAGCAGATGTCATAGAAGTTGAATAAATACATTAGATTTAACAATAATCTGGCGTTAGTTTAGTATCAAGTATTAGCACATACGTTTCAATGCAAGCTAGTAAAACTGAGACGTGTTCATGCTGGAGAAATATTGTATGATAGACAAACATTTCTTAAGATAATAAAGAAATAAGTTGATCATTTATACGACAAAGTTGTGAAAACATCAAATCAATTTCCAAAAATGTTTTCATTTGTGAAGCTATCGATGCTTAAACATTAGCATCACTTTCTAAACCTTTTGCAAAGTGACGATTCTACGAACAGACATGCTGCTAATATTCGTGAGAATAAAAATATACAAATGTGTTCTTTTAAATAATAAAAGAAAAATCATCTTTAAGATCCTAAAAGTAGTGTTTTAGCTAATGTGCTAATGTGGCTAATAGGACAGTTTTGTTGTGGATATAAGGTGTAAAGATACAAACTAATATTTGTGTTATTATAGCATTAATGTTATATCACGTAGAAACTGGACAAGCTAATGTCGTAGCATGAGTCGCTTCCAGCTTCTGTGCTAACACAAGTATCAATAAAGTTATATCCATGCGAGCAGGAGAGCGTTGTTGAGACTTGAACCTATGGTTGAGCAGAAGCTTTAGGTCTGAACTTGCTCAAGGGAAGCGAACAGAAGACCACGAGTGACCTTGTGATCGTTGATCAGACGCTGAAGCGAGAAGTTCTTCTCAGCAGTGGAACGAGTCGATGGAAATGATCAGTGAATAATGAAGATATTTATACGTTCACTTTTAATTTCCAAGAACGAGGAAGCGCATGACGGGGTAACCGGACCCCGCGGGTCATCACGCCCCCCCGTCTCCGCTCGCGACCTCCGTAAATATAGAGCAGATAATCCACACCTGCCGGCTGTCAATCACCAGAATAAGGTCAGGAGGTAAACAGTGATGTTCCCGACACCCGCCACCGCGACCTTTGACCCCCAACACATGAACCTGTCGATCCTTTATCACGTGAATATGAAACATATCGAGAATCAGAAATAAATACATGTTTTTAAAACATACTTGGAAACTAGTATATGAAAGAGGAAGAGAAATAACTCAAGATAATAGAAATACTTCATTGCCGAGATTGTATTAACAACATAGGTTGTGATTAAAATAGTATTTGGTATGTATTTAAATAAATATAATATATGTATGTGTATATATTGTGTACTTTTACATATATATGCTTAGTAAATGTATATTTATTATACTATATCATGTTATGTCATTTTGTTGTTATTAAAGTCCATGTATAATTGTCTATGCAGTATAATCTTTAAATATATATATTTCTGTAGTATATACTGTATATATGTGAAGGGAATTTATATATAGGCATATATATTGTACTATATCACGTAATACATTATTGTGTAATAACTTGTATACAGATATATGTGTAGTAGAATTGTTTTTCATATATATTCTTTTTTATAACGACATGTTTCTATAGATATTAATGAAGTATATATGCTGTACGTTATGTATTTGAAGTACTTATGCGTCAGTGTAGCAATATCTTTGCGATATTTTGCTACAGACTAAATAAACAATTGTTTTGTTATTATTTTTGGCTTTGCCACTTTTTTACTGATATTCCTTCATTTTCTATGTACAAATAGTTAGATATGTATATATATGTATCAGAACATGTACAGAAAATGCCTAAAACCTTGTAGGAAATACACAAATAAATTATATTTGAAGCAGTACTAGTTAGAGCTGAAACATTAAGAAGTAAATACACAGTAACATTGATAAACTGTTGGTATGTGTGTCAGAGTCACGTGACCAACGTGATCACCGTCAGTCATCCATTCGTCACTCTGGAGCACAATGACTCTCACAGTGACGTCACAACATGACACAAACAAAGATGATAAACTCATGAAAAATGCTATAATATAGTTTATGCTTTAAACAAGGATTAGCTATTTTTTTATACGAATGAAACACGTGAACACGTTATTTGTTTCATATTCGGACAAATACTCTGATCTGATGTTTGTTTAAAAACAATGAAGAAACTTAACGACATCTTGCGGTCAAAGATGGTTTTACGCGTCGCTCGATGATGACGCACTTTTTATTTTCTTTGGTTTCGAATTTAAAAACTGTATTAAAAGCATCTAAGGAATTAGAATTGGAAATATTATACAACAAATGATTTACTAAAATAATTATACGGGTTAATAAATTGATTTTCGAAGTTTTCTGTGTATTTGCCGGTTTCGTGAGCGAATTTAAAATGTTTTTATTTATTTATTTTTAATACGTGTGTTTTGTAAGTGTCGTTCTGTATAGAAACAATATATCTACATCTTGTTCCTATCTTTAATAATAAAATAAAAATGTTGTACATTTGTTTATAAGTACCTTGTTAGATCAGTGCCATGTTTTATCTCCCTACAAAATAAAGTTATCTCAGTATTTTAGTCGTTATGGAAATAAATGCAAGCGTCCGTCTTCAACTCTCACCGACTCCTGTACGACCAGCAGTTTAAACAGCCGCTGTATAATAGCAAGAGATTACAAACTCTTCAAAATTTCAACCAATTACAACCAGAAATATAACAAAGAAATGAACATACGAGACACTGTCTTTTGTGTCAGAGTCCACTAGATGTCACTCTCAGATATAATCTATTGCTTTGGGCTTCTTTTCTATTGAACCATCTTGAAGCTTCGTGAAGCTTCACCACATATACTTTATATAAAGACAGACGTAGGATATCAGCAGTTTAATGTACTTTAGTGATCATGAAAGTAGTGTCGGGCGTAAAGAAGTCAGACCTGGTCTCAGGACTCTATGACAGGCTGCAGGTCCGACCCAGAGCTCCTCAGCTCAGCAGAGACGGTGCAGATGGAGGAGGTGTAGCGTCGCTCTTCTTCTTCTTCTTCTTCTTCTTCCTCTTGTTTCTCACTGGTCAGCTGGTCCAGGTTGAGTCCCTGCAGCTGACCATCTTCGGAGCCGCAGAGGAGTCGGACCAGAGCACGGACCTGAGGAACCTGCAGAACCAGCTCCTTGAGGCTGAGAAGAACCACCAGACCTGTGAGCAGGTAACCTGTGCAGAGAGAAACATCTCCAGGGTCGAGAAATAACAAAAACATCTGGCAGTCGTGGTGTGTATTAGCAAGAATCTGTCGTATCACGATACAGGGTCAACGATACTAGATATAGTAATACTGTAGTAATGAGGATATATATAGTATATATATGATGTATAGTGTTGTCCAGTACTTGACTCTGGTGTTGTAGTATTTACAGACCACATGACTCTTGATGAAGTCATAACTTCTTTCATTTGTTTTGAAACCAAAATATGTCCAAACATCAGCTTTAAAAGCTGCTGGAGTCACTGTATCCTCTCGTCCTCAGTCATCACCAGTATCTTGTGGGATCTTTGCCAATTAAACAAGTTAAACATGTTTCTAGGAGTGTGTATTGTCAAGAATATGATTTGATATGTATCACAATACAGGGTCAACAATACCATATATAGTAATACTGTAGTAACAAGAATATATTTGTAGTATTGTCCAGTACTTGACTCTGGTGTTGTGATAGTGTAGTAACAAGTGTATATGTGTAGTATTGTCCAGTACTTGACTCTGGTGTTGTGATAGTGTAGTAACAAGTATATATGTGTAATATTGTCCAGTACTTGACTCTGGTGTTGTGATAGTGTAGTAACAAGTATATATGTGTAATATTGTCCAGTACTTGACTCTGGTGTTGTGATAGTGTAGTAACAAGTATATATGTGTAATATTGTCCAGTACTTGACTCTGGTGTTGTGATAGTGTAGTAACAAGTATATATGTGTAGTATTGTCCAGTACTTGACTCTGGTGTTGTGATAGTGTAGTAACAAGTATATATGTGTAGTATTGTCCAGTACTTGACTCTGGTGTTGTAGTATTTACAGACCACATGACTCTTGATGAAGTCGTAATGCTTTCATTTGTTTTAAAACCAAAATATGTCCAAAATTGCTTTAAAAGCGCTGGAGTCACTGTATCCTCTCGTCCTCAGTCATCACCAGTATCTTGTGGGATCTTTGCCAATTAAACAAGTTAACATGTTTCTAGGAGTGTGATTGTAAGAATATGATTTGATATGTATCACAAACAGGGTCAACAATACCATATAGTATACTGTAGTAACAAGGATATATTTGTAGTATTGTCCAGTACTTGACTCTGGTGTTGTGATGGTGTAGTAACAAGTATATATGTGTAATATTGTCCAGTACTTGACTCTGGTGTTGTGATAGTGTAGTAACAAGTATATATGTGTAGTATTGTCCAGTACTTGACTCTGGTGTTGTGATAGTGTAGTAACAAGTGTATATGTGTAGTATTGTCCAGTACTTGACTCTGGTGTTGTGATAGTGTAGTAACAAGTATATATGTGTAATATTGTCCAGTACTTGACTCTGGTGTTGTGATAGTGTAGTAACAAGTATATATGTGTAGTATTGTCCAGTACTTGACTCTGGTGTTGTGATAGTGTAGTAACAAGTATATATGTGTAGTATTGTCCAGTACTTGACTCTGGTGTTGTAGTATTTACAGACCACATGACTCTTGATGAAGTCATAACTGCTTTCATTTGTTTTCAAACCAAAATATGTCCAAACATCTGCTTTAAAAGCTGCTGGACTCACTGTATCCTCTCGTCCTCAGTCACTCATTTCATTGTCATCAAAAGACACAAAGTGTTTTGTTGCATCAACACTGACCAGCGGAGAGGAGTTGGACCCCCTGTCCTGCTCCGGGACCTGGAGAGCTGCTGCCGGGCCCCACGGTGCTGAGGGTCAGGAAGCAGAAGAAGAGCGAGTCCAGGAAGCTCCAGCGCGGCTGCCGAGTCCAGACCAGCACGGCGGGCAGAACCAGCACCAGGACCAGCACCAGCACAGACAGGAGGGCGGAGTGGACCAGAGCGGCCTGGGGCGGGGGGGCACAGCGAGGTGGGGGGAAGAGGAGGTGGGAGAGACAGGTGAGGAGGTGGAGGAGGAGGTGGGAGAGACAGGTGAGGAGCAGGAGCGTCAGAGGGATCCCTAGACCGCAGTAGAAGACCAGGAACATCTTGGCCTCGTCCGAGCGGAGCGAGTACGAGTCTGCGCCTGAAGAGAAGATGAAGGTGGAAGGTTAAGTCATTTTATTAATTTAATACTTTCCAGTCCCAACCATCATATTGTCGAGACACGTACAAATACTTCAGAGAGCAGTTTTCATTTTTAACAAATATTAACACCAGGAATATTTGTCACTTTAGAAAAAAACAAATGAATAAAAACACTTGTTTTTTATTATTATTTTATTGAATCTTAAACCATTAAATAACAATGTTTACTATAAAGATATACTAGTTTCGTCAAATGTGTGTTTCTGACATTAGATTGTGTTCGTGCATGTGTGTGTGTAAACAAGTGTGTTTCATCTGTGTGTGAACGTGCATGTGTATGTTTATGTTTGTTCATGTGCGTGTTTGTGTGCGCCGGGGTTGTGTGTGAACGTGCATGTTCGTGTGTGTGTGTGTGTGTTCATGTATGTGTGTGTGTGTGTGTGTGAACGTGCCTGTTTGTGTGCGCCGGGGGTGTGTGTGAACGTGCATGTTCGTGTGTGTGTGTGTTCATGTGTGTGTGTGTGTGCGTGAAGGTGCATGTTTGTCTCTGTGGGAACATGTGTGTGTGTGTGTGTGTGTGTGTGTGTGTGTGTGTGTGTGTGAACGTGCATGTTCGTCTGTGTATGAACATGTGTGTGTGAGTGTATGTGTGTGTGTGAACATGTGTGTATTTGTTCATGTGTGTGAAAGTGTCATGTGTGTGAATGTGCATGTTTGTCTGTGTATGAACGTGTGTTTTCATGTGTGTGAACGTGTGTGTTTGTCTGTGTGTGAACGTGTGTGTGTGAACATGTGTGTGTGTGTCCGTGTGTGTGTGTGTGTGTGTGTGAACATGTGTTCATGTGTATGTTTGTGCGAGTGTGTGTGCTCTTGTGGGTGTGTGCATGGGGGTTCTTACGAGTGTCTGTGTGTGTGTGAACGTGCATTATCGTCTGTATGTAAACGTGTGTGTGTAATGCATGTGTTGATGTGTTTGTGCGAGTGTGTGTGTGTGCGTCACCTGTGGTGGTGAGCGTGAGGACGACAAAGTACAGCGAGGAGGTGAAGCTCCACTGACGTGAGACGCCCGAGCGAGGAGCAGACGAGCAGCGAGTCAGCAGCTCCTCCAGCTCCCTCTCCTGCACACACCGGTTCTCCTGCAGGAAGGAGCGTCTCAGCTCCAGCGCCTGTTGCTGCAGCTGCTGCTCCAGAGGCAGCTCCAGCAGCTGGAAGAGCAGGGAGCCCAGCAGCAGCAGCAACAGGTAGCAGACGCTCAAGCAACACAACACTCTGCCGGCCGGAGAGACGGCCATGACTGAGCAACACGACACCCGGACCCTCTGAAATATTCAGGACGTGGATCAGGTGAACAGGAAGTCGATTTGGTGAACAGGAAGTCGATTAGGTGAACAGGAAGTCGATCAGGTGAACAGGAAGTCGATCTGGCGAACAGGAAGTCGATTAGGTGAACAGGAAGTCAATCTGGCGAACAGGAAGTCGATCAGGTGAACAGGAAGTCGATTAGGTGAACAGGAAGTCGATCAGGTGAACAGGAAGTCGATCTGGCGAACAGGAAGTCGATTAGGTGAACAGGAAGTCAATCTGGCGAACAGGAAGTCGATCAGGTGAACAGGAAGTCGATCAGGTGAACAGGAAGTCGATTAGGTAAACAGGAAGTCGATCAGGCAAACAGGAAGTCGACCTGCGAGACTCACAAAACTCACAGTCAGTGACACGAGACAAAAGGGTTTTATTCAGGGGGTGCGAGCGTGACCCCGTCACAGAGGGAGGTACAGCGAGTAGTGCGAGCAGGTCCAGCTGCGCACGGGTCTGCTCACGCGTCCGATCACCGGCAGCTTGTGGGCGTAGGCGCGAGGCGGGGGGGCGGCGGCGGGCGAGGGGGTGAAGGTGGTCTGGAAGGGGCGTCGGCCCTGGCAGCGCCGGCCCATCTGCCGACCCCCGATCAGGAAGGAGACGACGGGGGGTCCGGCCTGAGGCGGGGACGTGAAGCGGGGTTTGGGGAAGACGTTGCGGGACGGACCGGGCGGACGAGGACCCGAGCGCGACGACGAGGAGGTTCTGGAGCGTTGAAGAGACGAGGAGGAGGACGAGGAGCAGGAGGAGGAGCGAGGCAACGACCTGGAGACACAGAGTCAGGAACGTCTCAGTGGAAGTGGAATAAATAAAGTCAGTTAAATCATTTCTATAGGTTTGAATTGCGACACGGATCAGTCATGTGATCGTCTGTGTGACGCTTGATTGGCCGAGAGCTCGGTGCTCTGTTGATATTGTCTGTTGAAACTTTGATACATTTTTATATTGAATTTAAAAGACTAGAAAAAAAATTTAAATTAGAAAAAAAGAAGATTTATTGGAATAAGAACATTAAAGTGTAAAAAGAAAAGTGTCCATTGGGCACAAAAGTAAAGTTTCAACTATATTGATATAGTTCCATAGTAACCTTTGACCTCTGCCTGCAAGTTTATCACATTAAATGTACATGAGCATCTTTTATTAGTGTTTAATAGAGTTTTCATGATTTTATCCCAAAAGTTATTTTGTTTGGAATATTAAACACGTTAAAGACATGAAAGAGAAAATACCTGGTGTCACTGGTTTGTCTAAATATATTCTTTAAATTAATTAATTCTATCTTTTCATATGGAAAGTTTGTTTTTTTATTTAAAAATTCTAATATTTCCTAAGTAAATAACTATTTTATATTTCAATTCTAGTAATTAAAAAATAAATGTTATGAATAAAAGGTTTGTTTAAAAGTTCCTTTTTTAATTCAATATATAAATGTTGGTAATAATAGTGTCACCAGACTATACCAATGGAGTACCGAGCAAGTTTGATCGAACTTTCAGCCAATCGTGCGACTTGCAGACGGTCATGTGACTGTTGGGTCAAAAACATCCTTATATTGAATTTAAAAGAGTAAAAATGGTTATACAGTATATTATAACATATATAATAATAAAATCAAACATTAAGAAAATACTAAACTCTTTTTAATTATAAAAGAAAATATTATAGAAATGATAAATACGATTTATTTTATTGTAATTACTGGAGTGAGAATGTAAAACTCATTTAATTTAGAATTTATTTTATTATAAAACAAAAGTATATATAAAACATTTTCAATGTAAAACTCATTTAATTTAGAATTTATTTTATCATAAAACAAAAGTATATATAAAACATTTTCAATGTAAAACTCATTTAATTTAGAATTTATTTTATTATAAAACAAAAGTATATATAAAACATTTTCAATGTAAAACTCATTTAATTTAGAATTTATTTTATCATAAAACAAAAGTATATATAAAACATTTTCAATGTAAAACTCATTTAATTTAGAATTTATTTTATCATAAAACAAAAGTATATATAAAACATTTTCAATGTAAAACTCATTTAATTTAGAATTTATTTTATCATAAAAAAATAAAACATTTTCAATGTAAAACTCATTTAATTTAGAATTTATTTTATTTAATAAAACATTTTCAGTGTAAAACTCATTTAACTTTAGAATGTATTTTATTATAAAACAAAAGTATATATAAAACATTTAAACCATTTAATTTAGAATTTATTTTATCATAAAACAAAAGTATATATAAAACATTTTCAATGTAAAACTCATTTAATTTAAGTAATTTATTTTATTATAAAACAAAAGTATATATAAAACATTTTCAATAAAAAACTCATTTAATTTAGAATTTATTTTATTATAAAACAAAAGTATATATAAAACATTTTCAATGTAAAACTCATTTAATTTAGAATTTATTTTATCATAAAACAAAAGTATATATAAAACATTTTCAATGTAAAACTCATTTAATTTAGAATTTATTTTATCATAAAACAAAAGTATATATAAAACATTTTCAACCTAAAACTCATTTAATGAAGTTCTTATTTAGAAATAAAACATTTTCAACCTAAAACTCATTTAATGAAATTCTTATTTAGAAATAAATCCCTAAAAACACCAAAAATGTTACATTTTAAATGTTAAATTCTTTCAATATTTGAAGGATGTTCTGGGTTTACCGTCCCGGTCCGGTGGCAGCCAGACTGGGCGGGGTCGGGTCGGTCCGAGGACTCCCGTCCTGTCGGGGGCTGATGTTCAGGTTGGCCGTCAGCTGCGGCATCTTCCTGGCGGTCTCGGGGTTGGGGGCCGGCCCGGGCGGCTCCTTCCTGGCGTCGGTGGGTTGTGACGGCGCGCAGGACGGGTTGCTCCAGGACCCGGGACCGGTGCTGAACCGGACCGCCAGGCTGTCCCCGAAGAAGGAGTAGAGTTCGCAGTACATGGCGGGGAGCGGGACGGGGGTCCACTCCTCCCAGGGGCAGCCGGCGCCGCCCGCCTGCAGGTGGCTGGCGATGCCCAGCGCCGCCTCGGACAGCGGCTCGGGAGGAGGACTGAGACCCGGGGAGCTGACCCGATGTCCCGGAGCGGCTGCTGATCCAGGAGCAGCACTGGAGGCACCATCTGCTGACTGGGACAGAGCCTTCATCTTCAGCAGGCGCTCTACTGCCACCTAGAGGACAAACAGTGGAAGTACGTATTGACTGAGTTAAAAACATTCTATTCCATACATTTGTATCTTAAACTGTTTTTATAAAAATGAGAGAAAATACTTGGAATGAAATACAAATTAAAAAAGTGATAATGAGTTTAAAATATGACATAAAAATCAGAATAGTGAAATGTTGTGGTTAAAAATAATAATGGATTTTTATCGACTTTAACAAATGCTTTATGTCAGTGGCTCCCAACCGTCGGTTCGGGGGCTGGTCCAGGCATCGATCTAGAACTGCTCAGAAAAAAAACTAAAAAACCCCATTTAATTTCTCTTGTTTTGATAATATTTCACGATGTTCAACAACATTGTATCAATTTGTTTTGGGGCTTTTAAGACAAGTTTAATTTTTGTTTGATTTATATTTAAATATGAACCAGGCCTGCATAGAATAAAATATAATTATTTACAATAAACATGCAAGTGCGTTTGTTTATTTTTGTGTTGCAATTTATCTCACTGCTAAATTGGCGATGACTAAGCATGAGAGGATACAGTGGACTCTTTTAAAGCTGATGTTTGGACATATTTTGGTTTGAAAACAAATGAAAGCAGTTATGACTTCGTCAAGAGTCATGTGGTCTGTAAATACTACAACACCAGAGTCAAGTACTGGACAATATTACACATATATACTTGTTACTACAGTATCTCAACACCAGAGTCAAGTACTGTACAATATTACACATACGGTATATACTTGTTACTACATTATCACAACACCAGAGTCAAGTACTGGACAATACTACACATGTATACTTGTTACTACACTATCACAACACCAGAGTCAAGTACTGGACAATACTACACATATATACTTGTTACTACACTATCACAACACCAGAGTCAAGTACTGGACAATACTACACATATATACTTGTTACTACACTATCACAACACCAGAGTCAAGTACTGGACAATACTACACATATATACTTGTTACTACACTATCACAACACCAGAGTCAAGTACTGGACAATACTACACATATATACTTGTTACTACACTATCACAACACCAGAGTCAAGTACTGGACAATACTACACATATATACTTGTTACTACAGTATCTCAACACCAGAGTCAAGTACTGGACAATATTACACATACTGTATATACTTGTTACTACATTATCACAACACCAGAGTCAAGTACTGGACAATACTACACATGTATACTTGTTACTACAGTATCTCAACACCAGAGTCAAGTACTGGACAATATTACACATACTGTATATACTTGTTACTACATTATCACAACACCAGAGTCAAGTACTGGACAATACTACACATGTATACTTGTTACTACAGTATCTCAACACCAGAGTCAAGTACTGGACAATATTACACATACTGTATATACTTGTTACTACACTATCACAACACCAGAGTCAAGTACTGGACAATACTACACATATATACTTGTTACTACACTATCACAACACCAGAGTCAAGTACTGGACAATACTACACATATATACTTGTTACTACAGTATCTCAACACCAGAGTCAAGTACTGGACAATACTACACATATATACTTGTTACTACACTATCACAACACCAGAGTCAAGTACTGGACAATACTACACATATATACTTGTTACTACACTATCTCAACACCAGAGTCAAGTACTGGACAATACTACACATATATACTTGTTACTACACTATCACAACACCAGAGTCAAGTACTGGACAATACTACACATATATACTTGTTACTACACTATCACAACACCAGAGTCACAAGTACTGGACAATACTACACATATATACTTGTTACTACACTATCACAACACCAGAGTCAAGTACTGGACAATACTACACATATATACTTGTTACTACACTATCACAACAACAGAGTCAAGTACTGGACAATACTACACATATATACTTGTTACTACACTATCACAACACCAGAGTCAAGTACTGGACAATACTACAAATATATACTTGTTACTACACTATCACAACACCAGAGTCAAGTACTGGACAATACTACACATATATACTTGTTTACTACACTATCACAACACCAGAGTCAAGTACTGGACAATACTACACATATATACTTGTTACTACACTATCACAACACCAGAGTCAAGTACTGGACAATACTACACATATATACTTGTTACTAAACTATCACAACACCAGAGTCAAGTACTGGACAATACTACACATATATACTTGTTACTACACTATCACAACACCAGAGTCAAGTACTGGACAATACTACACATATATACTTGTTACTACACTATCACAACACCAGAGTCAAGTACTGGACAATACTACACATATATACTTGTTACTACACTATCACAACACCAGAGTCAAGTACTGGACAATACTACACATATATACTTGTTACTACACTATCACAACACCAGAGTCAAGTACTGGACAATACTACATATATATACTTGTAACTACACTATCACAACACCAGAGTCAAGTACTGGACAATACTACACATATATCCTTGTTACTACACTATCACAACACCAGAATCAAGTACTGGACAATACTACAAATATATACTTGTTACTACACTATCACAACAACAGAGTCAAGTACTGGACAATACTACACATATATACTTGTTACTACACTATCACAACAACAGAGTCAAGTACTGGACAATACTACACATATATACTTGTTACTACACTATCACAACACCAGAGTCTAGTACTGGACAATACTACAAATACATCCTCGTTACTACAGTATCACAATATATCGTACCATTGACCCTGAATACGTATCGAATCAACAGATTCTTGACAATACACAGCACTAATCAATAAATCCTCTGTGTTGTCTTTCTTTCAAGTTCTACCTTCATTATAATTCTGTGGCTAAGATATTTATCATATATTAACCACATGCATCTTTATGATTCACAATATCAACATGAACATTCATCCATTTTGATTCAGGACCACGGTGTCCTACAGTCTCACCAAGATGGCTCCGTAGACCTTGTGTCCGTCTGCTTTGACCTGAGCGTTGGACACGGAGTAGTCGTCCAGCACCGCCTGCAGGTTGGCCCAGTAGGCAGGAAGGTGAGGGAAGAGGACTCTCTCCACGGCCTGTGAGGAGACATGTTCTGGCTCAGTCGGTCTGAAACTCTCAGAGGTTTGAAGGCCTCGCCGACGTACCTTCCATCCTAACGCGTGGAGACCCACCACGGCTCCATAGTGGGAGCACAGGGGCCTCACGGGGTCGGACAGAACCTTCTGCAGGGACAGCAGGATCTGGTGGTAGAGGCCGCTCACCAGATCACCATGAGTCCTGAAACATAGAAGAAACGTTGACCATCCATGGATCAGAGAAGACGTGATGTTCTCACCAGAAGATGTGGCTCAGCAGCAGAGCGGCGTAGTCCCTGAGGGTCCAGTGATCGTTCAGAGGGTTGATGGACGCGGCCAGAGGCTCCAGGATGCAGTACATGACGCTGGACACCAGGCTGCGCACGTACGAGCCCAGGTAGAGATACGGGTTCTGGACCAGGCTCTTGACCATGTGGAGGAGCCGGTTCAGCTGGTCCAGGTCGTGACTCACAGACTTCACCTGCACATCAGAGAGGAGGGATTAGAACTTTATGAACAATGTTTTTGAATGATTTTAGAATTTTTAGGTTCTAAACAGAAAAATGTAAAAATGAAGAAAGAAAACATATTCAATACTTTTAAATTTGAATCCTTCTAAATTCCATATATAAATGTTGGCGTAATAGTGTCACCAGACCAAACCAACAGAGCACCGAGCCACTGGATCGACAGCAGTCTGAGTCGCTTGATATCAACATTTTTATTTTAATGTATAAGGCTACAGATTAAAACATATTGAATTAAAATATATATATATATATATATATATATATATATATCTTACTCTATGTGAAAATAGAAGAGCATCCATCTTGAAAAAATATATTAAAATACATATATACTGTGTATATATATATTTTTATTACCAAAAAATAATAATTCAAAATTTCAATATAGAAATTATTTAATTCAATTAGTCGCCAAAAAGACAACAATATCTCAATACATGCTTTCAAAGTTTTAACCATTCAATATATTGATATACTTTCATAGTTTATTAAATTAAAATGTATATAATCATCTTCTATTAGTGTTTAATAGAGAGTTATTTTTAAAAATGCAAAATACTGAGTCATTGGTTTGGAGTTAGAAACACATTAAAGAACATTGAAGGAGAAAATAAGTATTTTTATGTGTTCCTTTGGATTGTTTCGCTCAAAATCAACAGAGTAATGTTTATGTGGATGATCTATAAAGATGTGTTTAAAATAAGAATAGAGATTATCATTAAAACAATTGTACAGACACTTCAAGTCATGTCAGAGGATAGAAATTCTATAAAATGTTAAAGTGGTGAAGAATAAAAAGACAATTTAACAATCATTATCACATTTCCTGTTAAGAGACAGATTGTAAATATTCATTTGTTTGTATTTGTAGTTTGAGAGTTTGAAACGTACTCCACTGATGACGTAGACGAAGTAGGGCAGCAGGGCCGCGATCTTGGAATTAGACTGCAGGTCCAGCAGCGCCGCCTGTGGAAAACGAAACAAGTCATTTAAGGAACGACATTCAACAACAACTTCCTCTCGAGACTCGTCATCATCTTGCTCACCTTCATGAGGTGCGGGTCGTCTCCGAGGATCGCTCGAGTCATCTGCTGGTAGTACTTTAACAAGTCCTCGGACAGCGACTGCACAGCTGTGGGAACTGTGAGGGAATCAAGTTCAAATCCTCATGCACCAGGAGGGGTCACACTCACAAAAATAATTTAACCATGCAAGTTACAAGACAAACAAAATCTGTATTTACCAAACTTTCTGTAACAGAAGTACATGTTTTTTGTTTTTTTGGAGGCTCAATTTATCACAATTATATCTGTTTTTGTTAACTTTTGAACCTTCGCCATAAGTTTTACTTTTACGGGAATTCTGTGTATAATCGTGGACATCAATAATCTCTGTTCCTTATCTCGTCTTAAACATCTGAATAGGTCACAAAAATTAACATGAATCTACTTTAATAGGCAACGATACTTGAGTTTTAAATGTTTGAAATTACACAGACAACTATGAAGAACACAGTAATACTGTATGTCTCCACTTTAAAACAACTGATTATAGTTTAAGGAAAATAAAAGTCTCACCAGTTCCTTGATGTTCTAGGTTTCCTTTCCCATCCAGGTATGACACGTTCACTAATACAAGAAATCAAAATAAATAGAAATCAGCAAGTGATGCAAAAAGAATAACCTATAATTATTTTGTGGTGTTGTGGAAATACACTATGAAATAAAATTGGTTGATTAATAAAACACAATAAAATATGATAAAATGACCTGTAAACTAGAGTTTAAAGTGAATGTTTTTTATTTGACAAAGATGTGCATTAATCACTAAATCAACAGTGACGAATATTCAGTATATTAAACATGATAGACAGATATTTGTGTTGTTAGGCAAGTTTTACATTTAAGTTGTGTATAATAAACTACAAAATATATACGGGTCTCATTACCTCGCACCAGCGTCTCCGCACATCCTTTGGGGATGTTGGTGGCGAGAGCCAACTCTACTAAATTAATCTCTCGCTCTTCCACGAAGAAAAGTTCTCCTTCCTTCAACGAGCGGAACGGCAGCGAGTCCTGAGCTCCGTGTCCACAGACGGCCTGTAGACAGCAGGTGAGTCAACGCTGACCAGACTTCATTCAGGTCCAGAGACCCACCTCCACTTTGCTCCAGCGTAGAGCTCTGTTGAAGTCCTCCACCGTCAGCTTCCTCCTCTTGGCGTGTCTCATGAACTGGGAGCTGCTCTGTTGTAGGAGAACAAACACAAACACTTGACCATCTTCTGTTTAAACACGTCATCACTGAAGTGACCTCCTCGTCCTCACCTGGGTCGCCTCCCTCAGCCGGTAACACACGTCCTCCGCCAGCAGACTCGCCACATCGTCGCCCAGCTCGACGCCCGAACTCTCGGCCATCAGCTTGACGGACTCCCGTGACACCTCTGCGAAGCGACGCTCGTCCCGGTCCACCATGATGCTCACCCCAGGCTGGACGGAACCAGAACACGAGACACACCAGCTGTGGTTGATTTAAGTCCGGATCAGATGAACGTGTGTCACTTTTAACCTGGAGTATATGGACCGGAAATGTCCCTTTTATATTGACGGATGTTTAGTTCATTTTAACGTGTTTGAGAGAAAAACTTATTTTGCAATAACCACGTATTTAACTAGTGTTTACTATAGTTTAAGTTCATTAGTTTTTCCTCCATTGTTGATCCGCTAGCATACAATAACACCGGTCGTAGCTAGCTATAAAAACAGTTTAGTACAAGTTAAAATGAACTTTAATGAGTCAGTATTTTTGCTTCTTTACCTGTCTTGGTGTTTTCTGATGTTTCTCAGACGAAGCAGAGAAGATTCATGTACAGATATACATATATATATATACATGTACAGATATAGCTTCGTTTAGCGGCCGAAGTCAAGTTAGCAACAGCTGGAAACCACCAATACGGGTTAAATCGTCTTCTCGGTAGGAAAATACTAATTTTAATTGAAGCTTCACTTACATTTCAAGTCAGTTAAGGCTATAAATCTCAGCTAAAAGTAGTGTTGATGTAGGGTAGCGTCGCTGCGTAAAGATGACGTCAGCCTCATTACGAGCGCTGATTGGCTAGTCTGAGGGAATGAATGGCGCGCGTTTAAAGTGCGACACAGCGATAAAAACAGTAAAACAAAAAAATAAATAAACTGAAAGATTGCATTTCGTCAGTCTGACCCAGTCATCGTGGTCAAGCTTTTTAAACAGCGCAAGAATCACGTGGAAACACAAAAGTAAGGTTTTAAAATTTAGTTTATTCACGACACTGAAGTCAGACATTCAGTGGTTCTTATGTACAAACAGTTAAAGCACAAGTTAAAGTGGCTCCAGAGAAACATCTACGACCAGAGAAACCGTCTCACTCTGATCTGATCTACAGCGGCTCGGTTCAAGTCCTGCTTGACCTGCTGACAAACTGCATATTTAAAAAAGAAAAAAAGTTTTAAAAAAGTTGAGAAAAATGTTAAAATATATATATACAGATCTATACAAAAAGGGGTCGTGACTCGAGTGCAGGGGGGTCTTCAGAGTGCTCGGTTGTCCCAGATCTCCTGGGCCTTGTTGCTCTCCAGCTTCTGCAGGTGCAGGGCGAGCGGCAGCAGCAGGTCGCTCAGGTGCTGGCTGGAGAAGGTGAATGCGTTGTGGGCGGTGGCTTCGGTCGGGGTGTCCAGCGGGGAGGCCGGCGGCGGCGAGGAGGAGGTGGAGGAGATGGGCGAGGAGGTGAAGGGGGACGTGGGCGAGGGTAGACCACAGCTGCCGGTGGTCCTGGGACTGAAGTCGGCGCCGTGCCTCTGCTCCGTCTTCACCTTGCTGGGCAGGCCGTGCTGGAAGCGGCACCGCGTGCCGTACAAGCAGAAGCCGAAGGAGCTGAAGGTGCGGCACAGAGCGCCCTTGGGCTTCCACTCTTTGGGGGGCGGGGGGTGGTTCTGGGGGCTGGGGGGGTCGGGGGCCTCGCCGCCGGGGCTGGGCGACCCGACGCAAGTGGCGTCGCCTTCCACGTGCAGGAAGTTGCAGCGCGTGCCGAAGGGGCAGACGCCGAACGAGCGGAAGGTGCGGCACGGGATGTTGCGGCGCCGGCGCTGAGCCGGACGCTGCTCGCTCGGGCTGTGGACGAAGAGGCAGCGGTTGCCGTAGTAACAGGAGCCGGTGGTGTGGAAGCTCCGGCACAACTCCGTCTTGTACTTGGGGTGGCGGAAGGGCACGTGGAGCTCGTGGAGGCCGTGGGCGAACTGGCAGCGCTCGGCGTACTTGCAGCAGCCCGAGGTGGAGTAGGTGGTGCACAGCTCCGTCTTGTAGCGCGTGGACCAGACCCAGGGGATCAGGGGCGAGGAGGAGTCCACCAGGGGGAGCAGGGCCTTGGCCAGGGACACGCCTCCCTCGCCACCTTTGCCCACGTCCTCGTCGGAGTCCTCGCTGGACAGCAGGTTGTCGACCAGCTCGTGGTCCTGGTAGTACGGCAGGAACAGGTCGTCGCTCGTCTGGAGGAAGGCGAGGGAAAAGTTGAGGGCAAAGGTCATCTTTTGTTAAACTGTTGATCCAAACAATCATTCGATATAAACAATGATAGTTTTCTACATCTCTCCATTTAGCCAACTAATTAACTTATAGACAGATTTATTGACCCCTCCGTCGTAAGTTTTCATATTTAATTCAAACACATTTTAGGCCTTTTTAATTAGTCCTTCATGTTCATTCATTTCGCCTAAAAACCAAAGTATCAAGGTTTCCATTTATCTTAATAAATTGTGACGACACATCGTTCTTTAGTCTTGACGGACCCTCACGGTAGATTATGAGGCCCCTGAGGAAATTATCATGTTTTTAAGAGACGCAGTTATTGTTTTTAATCATTGTTTATGTCTTGATAAGAATGTAAAACTGAACATTTGTTAATGTATTATTTTGCATTTAATCAAAAATAATCCTGGGGGCAGGAGTTGAGTAAAAGTATCATGATGTTACTATTCTATGTTAGTCTTTGATCTGTCCTTTATCTTTAGACTTAGATTGTAGCATCTTTTTATTTCTCTTTGTTCTTTTTCTTATTTTATTTTTATGAAAAATTGCTGTGGCTAATTGGAAAAAAACGTTCTATAAACATGGATAAAGTTCTACCAAACTTATATACAGCAAATATTAATGTACAAGTCAGTTTTCTATTATTCATTTATGTCAGTCAATGTTTTAATGGATCCACTGTGGATTTTTATTATTAAACAATAATATTTTTTATTAAAGTTTAGAATCAATATATTGAATAGTTTACACAACCGTTTTAAACTCAACGAGCCTAGAAATTAAGGTGAAATCCAAACGTGAGAAAAACGGATGAAAATATTATATATATATATTAATGTATATTTTTAAAGGTGTCACTCACGTCAATCATGGCTGCCGGCGGTGAGTGGAGGGTCTTCGGGAGAGAAGCGGGTCTGGGTCTGGATCTGGGTCTCGGAGCTGCTGGAGCGGCAGGGACTGGAACTCTGAGGCACTGGAGTCACAAGCAAAGACAAGAGACTCTCGCTGCGTTTTTTAAACCGTCCTCAGACTCGCGCCTTCCGCCTCCAAACGAGGTTCAGGTGCGCGCGGGGGCGGGGCTAACGGCGGCGACGGGGGGCGGAGCTAGAGAGACGACAGGAAGTTTCTCTTTACGGTCATGTCGTAACACATCATCATTGAGTTCGAGAGATAAAACTTTATTGATCATATAATATTCTTATTAATAATATAAGGATACATCGCATTGAAAGGTATTTAAATGTCATTTTTGTTTGATTAAAAATTTAAATTTAATTTAAAAATTCAGGTTGAAGAAATAGATTTACGTTACTTGTAAAATTAATTAAAAACACATTCCAAAGATATTATGCATTTTTCAAGGATTAACAGAATGTTTTTTGACTGTTTATGAACGTTTACAACAACTTATAACAAGGTTTATAAAGCATTCTACTTGGTTTACATAATACCTTAATAAAACTTAACATATTATTGACTAAAAATACCTGATAGTCATTTTAACTTTATCTCGTTTAAAAACTCATTATTCAGGCATATCAATTATCCCAGAGCTGAAATAATAATAATAACAGTTTTAAAACTGTCTAATTTTACGATTCAATTCAGATTCGTTTTATTTTTAACTTCACAAGTTAAACTGTTGCCAACGCATGATAATAAACCATCATAACATCTAATAAGCCTAAGAAATGCATCATATTTTATTACAGATAAATGTTAACATAGACAGTGACTAGTATTTCCATCTGAAGAGGAGGTACTGTGTCAAAGCTACTCACCTCAAGATGGCAAAATTCCTTTGGGAAATTCTGGAATATATATAGTTATATAGATATATATATATCTATATATAGAATTATGAGTCGACCAAGCTGTTGTCCACTTGGACGCAACGACAATAAAGGCTTCAACACCCAGAGTAAAACTCTGATGCTTCCTTGCTAATAAAAAGAATTGATATAGAATCCCAGCAAAAAGGAGTAACTGGTGAGAAGAAGTACTTTAATTTAACAGGTCAACTTTAAAGTAATGGAGCTTTCATGTATTTCCTTTGTTACAAGGAAAGTATAAGAAGAATAAGTTTAAAAGATGAACGTGGTTTTAGATCAAATCATCATTTGTAGAAATAATCCAGTGGAACCGACCGTTCCTCATGATGCCCTGAATCAACACCAGTCTTGAATACACTCTCCAGCCTCCAGCTGTTTGTAGGTCTGAGGAAACACTTCATCCAGCAAACGTTCTAATTAAAAGCCGTCTGTTGGGAAACGGAGAAAAGCAAATAAATGAAGCTTCCCTCAATAAAACCCTTGAAACCCAGTGAAACGTAAAGAAAAATGTTGTCTTTAAACTGAGCCTGAGAAACTGGGTGTTGTATTTGATAAAGACGTGTCTCTAGTTCAACACTGAAGAAAACTGACCAGAAACTGTTTCCTTCAACTGAGAAAAATCTCTAAATTTAGGAAAATGTTGTCACAACATGATCTGGATCTTATAATCCATGTGTTTGTATCTTCTCGTCTGGACTATTGTAACAGTTTGTTTTCATGTCTTAACAAGAAGGATGTGTCTCGTCTGCAGTTCATACAAAACTCTGCAGCCAGAATTCTGACCTGCTCTAGTAGAAGAACTCACATTTCTCCTTCAAACTCTTCACTGGCTGCCAGTTTCTTTCAGGATCATTTTAAAATTCTTATTAATTAATATTCATGGTCAGAGCTTCCATCAGTGATCAGTGATCTGATCCAGCTTTACACCTCAGCTCGGGCTCTGAGGTCTGTGGATCAGAATCTACTGATGGTTCCTGAACACGCTTCAGGACCAGAGGAGAGAAATCCTTCCAGACCGTTGCTCCTAAGCTTTGGAACCATCTCTGTGTTTGATGATCTACTGACTCCTTCAAGAAACATCTCTGTGTTTGATGATCTACTGACTCCTTCAAGAAACATCTGTGTTTGATGATCTACTGACTCCTTCAAGAAACATCTGTGTTTGATGATCTACTGACTCCTTCAAGAAACATCTGTGTTTGATGATCTACTGACTCCTTCAAGAAACATCTGTGTTTGATGATCTACTGACTCCTTCAAGAAACATCTGTGTTTGATGATCTACTGACTCCTTCAAGAAACATCTGTGTTTGATGATCTACTGACTCCTTCAAGAAACATCTGTGTTTGATGATCTACTGACTCCTTCAAGAAACATCTGTGTTTGATGATCTACTGACTCCTTCAAGAAACATCTGTGTTTGATGATCTACTGACTCCTTCAAGAAACATCTGTGTTTGATGATCTACTGACTCCTTCAAGAAACATCTGTGTTCGATGATCTACTGACTCCTTCAAGAAACATCTGTGTTCGATGATCTACTGACTCCTTCAAGAAACATCTGTGTTCGATGATCTACTGACTCCTTCAAGAAACATCTGTGTTTGATGATCTACTGACTCCTTCAAGAAACATCTGTGTTTGATGATCTACTGACTCCTTCAAGAAACATCTGTGTTTGATGATCTACTGACTCCTTCAAGAAACATCTGTGTTTGATGATCTACTGACTCCTTCAAGAAACATCTGAAGGCGTTTTTATTTGTTCAGGCTTTTCATGGCTTCACCATCTACACTTCAGACTTTTGCTACAACTCAGAGCTGAGTCTCTTCCAGAAGTATGCTGACGACACTGCCATTGTTGGATGCATCAGGGACAGCGAAGACGAGTACAGGAGTCTGATAAGTGACTTTGTGGACTGGAGTGAGAGGAACCACTTGCAGCTGAACACCTCAAAGATCAAGGAGCTGGTCTTGGACTTCGGGAGGTCCAGGACAAAGCCACGTCCAGTGTCCATCAGAGGCGACAAGGTGGAGATAGTTGACAACTATAAGTACCTCGGTGTGTGTCTGGACAGTAAACTGGTCCTGCAACACAGACCATGTATATAAGAAGGTTCAGAGTCGACTGTACTTTCTGAGGAGGCTTCGATCATTTAACATCTGCAAGAAGCTCCTCTGCATGTTCTACCACTCTGTGGTGGCCAGTGTTCTATGCTGTGGTGTGTTGGGGTGGAAATGTGTCCAAGAGGAGGTCAACAGGTTGGACAGGTTGATCAGGGGGGCTGGCTCTGTGGTTGGAATGAAGCTGGACTCACTGGTGACAGTTGCTGAGAGGAGATCATTGAACAAACTACTGTCCATCATGGATGATGACATCATCCTCTGAACACAGTCATCAGTGAGCAGAGAAGCAGAATGAGTAACGAATGCTCCTCCCATGATGCAACACTAATAGACTCAAGGACTCATTCATTCCTCGGGCTATTAAATTGTACAATTGTGAGTTCGGGGGCAGGAGTGGAGTAAAAGTATCTGGATGTTCTGTTCTATGTTAGTCTTTGTTGTTTTTCTTTGATCTATGTTCTTTATCTTTAGACTTAGATTGTATCATCTTGTTCTTTCTCTTTATGTTCTTATTTTATTTTTTATTTATAATTTTTTTATTGTTTATGAAAAATTGCTGGCTATTGGAAAATAACAATTTACCTTACCTTTTCCTTGATTTTCTGGAACTCCTGCCGTTTTATCAGTTTTATCTTAATCTTTAAAGTATATATTTTATTGAGTATTGTTTAGATTGTTTAAGCGCTTTGTGACCCTGGTCTGGAAAAGCGCTATATAAATAAAAATTACTTTAAGAAGCGTCTTAAGACGATGTAATCATTCAACACCGGAGCCATGTGACCACAAAGAAAAAAAAAAACAACCTTTATTTCTTTTCTTAACAAGATACATTAAAGAATACAGAGACATCGGAATAAAAAACACTTGAGGAAAAAAAAAAAGCTTTCGTCGCATCATGTTCGTCTCTCTGTACGTACAAAAAAAAAAAAAAAAAAAGAAGTCCACGCCCCTTCCCTTTTGAACGCCAGTCCACCCGTGAAGGAGAGCCCGGGTCACAAGCTCCTGCGAGAGCCTTCGCCCGTTGCTGGGCAGAATTACATTTCAAATGTAGAAAAAAAAATCAAATTTTGTTAAAACACAGACTAGTATTTGCTACAAACGTATCACTTGATTTCTTTTTTTTTTGTGTGTGTTGAGAAATATCACAGAGTCCACATTGGGACCAAATATTATGAAAAACCCCAGGAACCCTCGCGGACGGAGGGATGGCGGCGGCTGATAAATCGTCCAATCAGATCTCACGCCCGTTTTATCAAACATGTGTTGGTCTTAAAAAAACCTACGAGAAAACATCCCGGAACATGAATTTCGAAATCGTCGGGAGCGTGCGGGGGACGAACCCGAGGCCGGGTCCAGAGCGTCTTTTCTCGGCCTCATGGTTTCACGTATTGCTGCAGAAAAAACGTAACAAACTCAAAAAACCTTCATTTTGGCTTCTGCGGACGCGCGGTGACGGCGGGAGGTCTGAGCCAATCACCATCCTCGGATATAGCGAGAGCGAAAGCAGGAGAAAACTAACTGTAATGGAGGCGTGAGGAGTATTTAATGGTCTGGAAACTGGTAGAAGAAATGAAAAGTAGTCGTGGACGTCACGAGAGTTTAGGATGAAAAAGAGGCTTTTTAAAAAAAACACAAAAAACACCAAAATAACCTTTAGTGCATATTTCTTATGTCGTCAACTTCGATGCTTTAAAAAAAACAGATCCTGCTCAAGGGTTTTTCGTAGCCATTACATCTTTTTGCAAGATCAACGTTTGCCCGTTAAAAACAGTGACCAGAGTCAAGGTCAAAGGTCGACCTCCTCCTGGTGCTCGTATGTACACTCGGTCGAGTCGTGGAGGGAAAAACAAAGTGTGCTTCATCACCATCAATGACGTTTAAAAAGCTAAAATGAACGAGGGGTGAGAAGTGTTTCGGGAGAAAAGACTACGAAGCCGGACCTTGTTAGAATCATCTCGGGGGGGTGTGGGGGGGGCAACTAAAGAAAGAAAAGATTTAAATGACTACAGGTGTGCTGCCGGGGACACACCCCCGACTCCCTGAACCCTCCTCCCCATGTCCTGATAAAAGCTCCTCCTCCTCCTGGCTCTCAATCCTCCAGGACGATGGGCTCGCTGGTACTGGAGGGGATCAGGGGCGGGGCCAGGGTGCGCGGGGGAGGGGGCAGCTTGATCCGGACAGGCAGGTGAGGTTTCCGGGCGGCGCGACGCATCTCTGATTGGGTCAGATGTTTCCTCAGAGCCCTGGACGACAGAGAAAAACACAACATGATGTTTTTTTTTTAGAAGCGCTATACAGTCACAGGGTTGAAGCACTAGGACGGCGCATACCTCCCCCGAGGGCTTCAGTGAAGCTCGTTTATCAAACGCAACGAAACTAAAACCACAAGAATAGAAAAAAAACAACACAAATCCAATCTTTAGAAATATTACAATCAAGTTTTTTTTTTTATGATTTTCTTAATAAGCATTAAATCTTTTTTTTATTATTTAAATTCAAATATCCGTATGTTAAAGATTGGATTTGTGTTTTTTCTTTTAATTTCTTAAACAGTGGAATTCAAAATACATTTGTATTTACACATCAAGCTTGATATTCTAATTCTACTAATAAAGTATTTTTAATTTGTTAAATTCAATGTAAATTGTTTGTAAAATGTTGGCACTTTTATACCATCATTGGAATTAGAAGATAAAACGACTAAAACAATTACTCAAAAAGTACAAATTTAACTTTCAAATTTGGAAAATTGAAATTCTTAAAAAAGAAAATGTTAGTTGATATGAAATCCACACAGTGTTCTGAGCAGTATTCCAGTGTCACTGATACACTTCCACAGAGTTGTACTCATTAAACGAAGCGCTAAAGTATTTGAATCTTGGTCGCGTGTTGATCAAATATTTACCAAACCGTCTTAACTGTTGTGTAACTTCTTTATCCTTCAACTTAAGTCCTGCTGTTGTCGGTTTCTCTTGGAAAATAGATTCACTTTAATGTTGCAACGTTTTTTTGGCTCTTAAATCATAATTGTGTCATTTGATGGTTCATAATGAATAAAGTGTGTTTAAAATACTATACTTTCTATTCTTCTATTTACAATTAAAATGCAAATATTCTCTGCATTTGTTAATTTCTGTGTTGTGCCGATAAACTTCCACCCTCTAGATGGCAGCAGTCATTACATCTGCAGCTAAAAGAAGAATGGAATACTCCCAAGATCCCAGCAATGGCTGAGGACGAGAGGATACAGTGACTCCAGCAGCACTTAAAGCTGATATTTGGACATATTTTGGTTTAAAAACTAACAAAAGCAGTTACGACTTTGTCAAGAGTCATGTGGTCTGTAAATACTACAACACCAGAGTCAAGTACTGGACAATACTACACATATATCCCTGTTACCACAGTATCACTAAATATTGAAATATATGGTGTCTTTGGCTAAATAATACGCATCATGATACAGGGTCAGATTGTTGCCGATACACACCAGTGTCTCCATAATCTTTCTCGTCGTAAAAACTCTTGTCAACGTCGTTTATCCACTTTGATCTTTAGCCGCAGACGACGTATCGATACTTCAGTTTTACCGAGTAGTTAAAGCTCTTGCAAAACTATTTGATGTTGGTTCGGGTTTATGCTAGTTGTAAACAGAGCAGGGCTCATACACAGCAGCGATTAGAGGCCATACAAGTCAAAGAGAAATCCACATGGAACTGGAACACGATATTGTACGATGTGTTCCTCGTCCTGGTGTAACTGGAGAACATTTTTGAACACTTTTAGAAGCTTTTCGACCCTCGTGAGGTTAATCAGACAAACAGACACAGTCGTCGTTACGTTTCCTTCCCCAACCGTCTGTTACACACTAATGGGACGCTCTTGAATGTACCTGGTGTCCTTAGTGGCCACAAACACCACTGGATTAGGAGCTTCGCCCTGGCTGACCTTCTGCCGTTTAATGACGGACTGAGAGGTGGTCCTCATACCTGAAGTGTAGGGCCTCCCATTGGCTGGGTAGGGCACGCCAGAAGCCTGTCGACCAATCAGAGACAAGTGTGAGGGAGAGAGCGGCGGTTAATGGACTGAACAAGGGGGGACGAGTCTGGAGTTTTTCATCCTTCACTCACGCTGTCGAAGGCCCTCTTCCCGAGCAGGCTCTGGCCCACTCGTGGCTGACTCGCCTGGTTCCTGTTGATGGGGGTCGGGGGTCCTCTGGAGGCCTTGAGTTTGAGGGGAGCGGAGATGGCTGCGCAGAAACAAAGCGTCAGCTTCAAAGAGAAACGACATAATGATAAAAAAAGGTAGTTTACCTAAATCCTTCACGATGTTGGCCAGCGACGGTCTGGGAATGATTTTGCTCTTCACTGGGTTCTTGGTAGCTTTGGGTAACCTGATGATACCTGTGGGCGACACGGGCGTTACTCCAGAGATCAGTGCCATGTTGACGGTTAAACATTTTAATGCGTTTTAAGCATTTCATTATTTTTTCATAATCATAAAATTCTATGGTTTCTTCTGTATTTACATTTTGAATTTGTCGTTATTGAATAATTAGATACGGTCGTTTCTTTATGGAAAAGTTGCAGTTTATTTGAATAATGGAATGAAACATTTGAATAAAGAGATATTCCAATAATTAGGAAAAATATTTTTAAATTTTAATACAAAAATGTTGGTGTAATAGAGTCACCAGACATTAAGATCACAGAGATACTTGATTAAACCATCAGCCAATCATGCGACGAGCGGACGATCATGTGACGTCGTAAGCACTGGCGTGTAAATTAATCCGGTGTATTTTCTGGTGGCACCTTTATACTATATATTATACCATCATGTTTATATTGAGTTTAAAGGGCCACACATTTGGAAAAATATTTGATCTTCGCAGAGTTATTTCTTTTGGAAAATAGGAATTCTACTATCAAACTATGATAGTTAAACCTAAAAAAAAAGACGATTCTATTCCATGTTATTCTCTGTATCCTTGTTCTTTAAACTTAGATTTCTGTCATTTGTTTCCAATTTCCCGAAGGAGACCCCTAGAGGGATCAATAAAGTTCATCCATCCATCCTTCCATCCATCTATGTGTTAAAAAACATTAATTTTGAAAATACTCACACTTTTTTAATCCAATTATTTAAATAAATCGAACCTTTTAGCATGAAAATTGTAGTAAAAAAGCAACATTTCAATGAAGTTCAACCCTCTGGAACTCACACTCTGCTTTGACGGCGTTGGAGTTGATGGAGGCGTACGGCCGGCGCGCGGCGCGGCGCGGCTGCAGGATGTCCTCGCACACGCGCCGGGCGATGCGGGTCAGCTTGGTCGTCTGCAGGATGAACGTCTGCCGGTTCTTGGCGAGCAGCTTGGCTCGACCCTCGTTGCGGGTGAACGGCGACAGGCCTTGTACCTCCTGGCGGGTCATGTGACCGCGGGGTCCTGACTCCTGGTGGAAGTTTTTGTTAAAAACAAAAAACCAGACGCGGTATCTTCTCAAGCGTTAGAGAAACATACAGAGCCTGTGCGAGCAGCTCCCTCCAGCTGAGTGGGGGTCTTCAGACCGCCGTACTTCTTCCAGTAGATCCAGCAGGAGGCGCACAGTCTGCACTGCATGTTGGGGGGCCCCCAGGCGTACCACTGAGGGGACTGAGCCGCTGCAATTACACTGTTTGATCACTTTCCTGATTCACATGTAGGACAGAGTTAAATATGAATAAATAATCATAAGCTACCAAAGAAATGTGTAGTGATATTGTCTTGTTACAGTAATACTACCATACTGTTGCAGTGCAAGAATAATAATAATACATTATACTACACTCTAGGGATATTTGTGTAGTGACAGTTCAGAGAAGAAATTGGAAAAGATTGAACATCAATACATATTGGATTAAACATAATGTGGGACAAATAAATAAATATTTTGAGTACATTTTTTTTACATGTTTAAAGAAAGTTTTCCATTATACACATTTATTTTCTTTGTAATTTGAGGATTTTATTTACCGAACTATAATCAAACAGTTTTCAACTATAATCAAACAATTTGAACTACAATCAAACAATTTTAAATATAATCAAACAATTTTCAACTATAATCAAACAATTTGCAACTATAATCAAACAATTTTCAACTATAATCAAACAATTTGCACTATAATCAAACAATTTGAACTATAATCAAACAATTTGCAACTATAATCAAACAATTTGCAACTATAATCAAACAATTTGCAACTATAATCAAACAATTTTCAACTATATTCAAACAATTTGCAACTATAATCAAACAATTTGCAACTATAATCAAACAATTTGCAACTATAATCAAACAATTTGAACTATATTCAAACAATTTGCAACTATAATCAAACAATTTGCAACTATAATCAAACAATTTGCAACTATAATCAAACAATTTTCAACTATAATCAAACAATTTCAACTATAATCAAACAATTTTCAACTACAATCAAACAATTTTAAATAGAATCAAACAATTTCCAACTATAATCAAACAATTTCAAACTATAATCAAACAATTTTCAACTATAATCAAACAATTTTCAACTATAATCAAACAATTTTCAACTATAATCAAACAATTTCAACTATAATCAAACAATTTTCAACTATAATCAAACATTTTTCAACTATAAACAAACAATTTTCAACTATAATCAAACAATTTTCAACTATAATCAAACAATTTTCAACTAAAATCAAACAATTTGAACTATAATCAAACAATTTTCAACTATAATCAAACAATAATCAAACAATTTTCAACTATAATCAAACTATTTTAAATAGAATCAAACAATTTGAACTATAATCAAACAATTTGAACTATAATCAAGCAATTTTCAACTATAATCAAACTATTTTCAACTATAAATAAACAATTTTCAACTAAAATCAAACAATTTTCAACTATAATAAAAAAAAATTCAACTACAATCAAACAACTTTTAAGTATAATCAAACAATCGATGATTTATCCATGATATTTATTTGGACGACGCTCAAAAACAATGAAATGTCACATGAAAGTTCTATTCATTAAAACTGTCTGAAAGGTTTTTATTTCCAAATGATTGGAAAAAAAAGTCACATTAGCGACTCTTGACATGTCGAGTTGACATTTGAATCCAGTGAGAAACTAAGTTAGTAAGTAAGTAAGTAAGTAATATTTATTTATAGAGCGCTTTTCGAGACCAGGGTCACAAAGCGCTTAAACAATCAAAACAATACTCAAAAAAGTACATACTTTAAAGATCAAGATAATACTGACTCTGTACTGAACACGTGTAACTGATGATTCAAAGTTATGACAAAACACATTTTTACAGGCGGGTTTTATCTTTGTGGTTCTCCCTCTGTGGGTCCATGACAACGGTGCCGACATTAAACTGGTGCATAAGTAACGTGTAATGAAGGAGTTGAACAACTTACTGTGGCAGCTCTCACAGCTGAGACCTTTCTGAAAGCCTGCAGCTCCGTTGATGCCGGGCTTGCTTCCAGGAACCATGATCTGATTGGGGTTCGGTTTAGTGCTGAGAAGATGTGGAGAAAAGAAATAAGACCAAGTCCTCTTTTGTCGTCGTGTGTGTAGTTCCATGTATACTCACTAGGTGGGGATGTAAACCTGCTTTAACTTGCTGTCTGCTTCTGCTGCCTTCAGTCTTTTCTGAGAGGGAAAGATTTGATTAGATTCAGTCAAAGTCTGAACTGTTAATAAAATGTGTGTTTGGAAGGAGTGGAGCTTAAAAAGGTTATTTTTGTTGCACAAAGAAACCGCCTCTGCAGTCAAAGACCACGCCCACAAGTAAGTAAGTAATAATTTGTATTTATATAGTGCTCAAGTACATCCTCGTCATAAGAATATTGAATACTAGTCAAAACTTTTTTTGAATTAAATATATATTTTTAAATAATTGTATTTGTTTTTTTAATCAGTGATAGAATTCAATAGTTCACATATTAAAAGATGTTATTTGTTTTGTATTTTAAATTTTGGATTTTTTGTTCACATTCAATTTGACAATTTAATTTTCAATAACAAGTTCTAAATGAAGTATTTTATAATGCGATATGAAACCTTTGCTTTAATAGAAGTAACATTTTTAATATTTATATTTATGCAGCCATCATAGGATCAAAGTAAAACTATGAGACCGATCAGGTAATGATTCACTTCCTTTAGGATTTAAATACATTATATGTACAATTAAATTTGAAAAATACCGCTTAATATCAAACTCTGTGTTAAATGTTTTCATTTAGAATTGATGTATTCAATTATTCCAATAAAAAAAAATGCGATCAAAGAACCATATTGTGATAAACTTCCACACAGACGCCTCACAATTCTCCTCAAAAGAATGATGTAACTGTAGAGTTCCAGTCGAGCACTGACCTGCTGGATGTAGCGGTCAGTAGTCTTCCACATGTAGTAGAACTGGACCACGCTGGCCAGAGACTTCCACGGCAGCTGACGAGGAAGAGGAACCACAGCGTTAACACCTCATGTTTCGATCCATCTCACAGATGTCCGTCCTTACGAAGTCCTGACGGATGTCGTTGAAGTCTTTGCCGTATTTCTCCAGAGCTTCTTCGAACAACATGGCCTCGGACGCGCTCCACTCCTCCATCTCGTCGCGACACAGCACCGGGCCTCCCTGTGGCACCAGGGTGGACATGGCCTTGGCCAGATCGTAGTCGTTCTTCTGCAACGTGTCCATGGCGTGGAACTGAAACACACCAAACGGGTCACGGGTTTCAATAGTTGATCATATCATGATATCGATTAATAGAGTGTTTAATGGAAAGAATCTGTTGATATGATACGTATCACGATACAGGGTCAACGTTACTAGATATAGTGATAGTGTAGTAACAAGGAAATATTCGTAGTATTGTCCAGTACTAGACTCTGGTGTTGTGATAGTGTAGTAACAAGGAAATATTTGTAGTATTGTCCAGTACTTGACTCTGGTGTTGTGATAATGTAGTAACAAATATATATGTGTAGTATTGTGGAGAACTTGACTCTGGTGTTTTGATAATGTAGTAACAAATATATATGTGTAGTATTGTGGAGTACTTGACTCTGGTGTTTTGATAATGTAGTAACAAATATATATGTGTAGTATTGTGGAGTACTTGACTCTGGTGTTGTGATAGTGTAGTAAGAAGGAAATATTTGTAGTATTGTCGAGTACTTGACACTGGTGTTGTGATAGTGTAGTAACAAGTATATATGTGTAGTATTGTCCAGTACTTGACTCTGGTGTTGTGATAGTGTAGTAACAAGTATATATGTGTAGTATTGTCCAGTACTTGACACTGGTGTTGTGATAGTGTAGTAACAAGTATATATGTGTAGTATTATCCAGTACTTGACTCTGGTGTTGTGATAGTGTAGTAACAAGTATATATGTGTAGTATTGTCCAGTACTTGACTCTGGTGTTGCAGTATTTACAGACCACATGACTCTTGATGGAGTCGTAACTGCTTTCATTTGTTTTCAAACCAAAATATGTCAGCTTTAAAAGCTGCTGGAGTCACTGTATCCTCTCGTCCTCAGTCGTCACTATGATCTCGTGGGATCTTTGTGAAGGTAACAAGTTAAACACGTTTCTAGGAGTGTGTATTGTCAAGAATACGATTTGATACATATCACAATACAGGGTCAACGATAATAGATATAATGCTACAGTAGTAACAAGGATATACGTGTGTGTAGTATTGTCAAGTACTTGACTCTGGTGTTGTGATAGTGTAGTAATAAGGATATATGTGTAGTATTGTCCAGTACTTGACTCTGGTGTTGTAGTATTTACAGACCACATGACTCTTGACGAAGTCGTAACTGCTTTCATTTGTTTAGAAAGAAAAATGAGTCGTTGCGAGGAACTTGCAGGATTCAATTGTGCCTTTTGCTACAGAGGAGGCGTAACTGCTGCCATCTAGAGGCCTGAGGTTTAATTTCAACACAAAAATAAGTAAGTAAGTAAGTAAGTAAGATTTATTTATATAGCGCTTTTCGAGACCAGGGTCACAAAGTGCTCAGACAATCAAAACAATACTCAAAAAAGTACATACTTTAAAGATCAAGATAATACTGAGAACAACACAGGAGTTCGAGAAATTCAAGGAAAAGCCTGAACAAATAGAAACGTCTTAAGATGTTTCTTAAAGGAGTCAGTAGATCATCAAGCGCAAAGAGAGAGAAGATCGTTCCAAAGCTTAGGAGCAACAGCCTGAAAAGATTTCTCTCCTCTGGTCCTGAGCCGTGTGCAAGGAACTATAAGTAGATTCTGATCCACAGACCTCAGAGCCCGAGCTGGGGTGTAAGGCTGGATCAGATCAGTGATGTAAATGTAAATGTAAAATGAACCAATACTGTGAATATTTGCATGATAATTAAAAAAATATATATGTAGGTATAACAGGTACTTATATACATTTTGTACAAAGAAGATCGAATGTATAACATTGATTCAGTAAAACATTTATAAAACCCTATGAATTGAGTGTCTCACCAGTGTGATGTCTCTGGAAGCTGCTGCTGCACTCATGTGCAGACTCGGCTGACGGATGGAGCTGCTGCAGTCCAGCGCTCGGGCGAACGTCCCCACAGCTCTGGTACCAACACACCAGTCACAAGGTTAAGAAATGTTTAATTAAAACCATATACACAACACAACCAGGTGATTTAGATATGAACACCAAAATAAACCTCGACACGGTGGGAGGCAGCATTTACAGCACCTTTACTTTGGTGCCAACAACACAGTGAGCTCCCATGATGCCTTTCAACATAATGCTCTATTGAGTGACGGCCGATCTGTCGCTACAATACTGTATATAATATGTTTATAATGTGCATTTTCGTTGGGGGTAAAAAGTAAGGATTTCATGGTAGTACCTATTATAATACACGCTTTGAATCTTGAATCTTGTATTTGAATTCTCAATTTCAGTCTGAAGTCGTGTTCTTATATTGGTTGGCTGGGCGGCAAAGCATCCTGGGAGCCTTTTATTAGTATTTTAAATGCAATATTGAGTTTGCGAGTTCAAAAAGTTGTTAATTCAAAGAAGTGAGAAACTGATACAAGACCTTAATGTTTACCTTTATCAGGGTTTCTCCTCATTCTTTCACTTGGAGCGAGTAGTACTCAACACTGTGAATATTGATAACTAATAATTCTATTTTAACCAGGCATAGATTATATATATATATATATATATATATATATATATATATATATGAACCATAGTCTCAGACAAGACATCAGTTCCCATCACAACTGTTGTTTATCTACATGTTTTTTTTGGAAGTGGCCGGCTCGCGTCGCCATGGCAACTACATTGATGAAATGCAAGTTGAAGACAGATGGCGGGAGGGAGGAGGGAGGAGGGGTGTTACCTCGCCACCACCAGGAACTGGTCGATCTGAGGATCTTTGAGCTGGTTGTCCGGGTCCCACACTTTTGTCTCCATCTTTTCCTGGATCCTGGTGTCCGACTCGCCCTCGGCCAGCTTCTCCGGAATCTCCGCCTGGTACTTGGAGCCCACCCTGATCTCGCCTTGGTCTGCCAGGAGGGTTTTCTGGACCGGGTCGAACACCAGCGAGTAGAAGAAACAGTCCTGAAGAAACACAGATTAAATGGCATCAAGTCATTAAACGTGTGTCCAGTTTCCACCCTTTACAGAACTTACCTCTTTTTCCAGGTATCCGGCCAGGATGTCGGTTTCATTGAGGAGCGTGACGTTACATTTTCCCCTGGAGGGAAGATTTATGGCCATCAGATGAATGCAGATATATTACCACCATAAACAGTATTAGTTATAAACAGTTATACAAGTATCTTTAAACCAAAAACAGTCAGCGAGTAACATAATATTGATAAACTTATACATCACATTTTTATATAAATAATGTATTTTCTTTTTCATTTTTTGTTGCATAAAACTTCTGTTTATACATATAATAAAACAAGTATTAACTGTGTGTGTGTGTGTGTGTGTGTGTGTGTACATATATATATGATTATTAATTAAAACAATTAAAATCAATGTACAAATATTCACAGCGTTTGTTCATTTTTGTTTTTCAAATAAACTCATGGCCACTAGGTGACAGCAGTCATTACGCCCTCCGCAGCTGAAGTAACGATGCAATCCTGCGAGATTCCCATCGATGACTGAGGACAAGAGGATACAGTGACTCCAGCAGCTTTTAAAGCCAATGTTTGGACATATTTTGGTTTGAAAACAAACAAAAGCAGTTACGACTTTGTCAAGAGTCATGTGGTCTGTAAATACTACAACACCAGAGTCAAGTACTGGACAATACTACACATATATACTTGTTACTACACTATCACAACACCAGAGTCAAGTACTGGACAATACTACACATATATACTTGTTACTACACTATCACAACACCAGAGTCAAGTACTGGACAATACTACACATATATTCTTGTTACTACACTATCACAACACCAGAGTCAAGTACTAGACAATACTATACATATATACTTGTTACTACACTATCACAACACCAGAGTCAAGTACTGGACAATACTACACATATATACTTGTTACTACACTATCACAACACCAGAGTCAAGTACTGGACAATACTATACATATATACTTGTTACTACACTATCACAACACCAGAGTCAAGTACTAGACAATACTATACATATATACTTGTTACTACACTATCACAACACCAGAGTCAAGTACTGGACAATACTACACATATATACTTGTTACTACACTATCACAACACCAGAGTCAAGTACTCGACAATACTACACATACATCCTTGTTGCTGCAGTATTTCAACATATAATTTCATCCGATTCTTGATCATACTTATAAAAATAGTGTGATTTGTGTGTGATGCAGTTAACTTGTGTTATTTTACTGCAGAATAACCAGAGGAGGCATTGTTTATGTTCATTATTATTGTCTGGGAGGAGTAAGTACTATTCTGGTTAAAATAAACGGGTATTCTCAAGCTAATCATTAGGCGTTGACAGTTTACTCAAAGAATAAACCTTTAAAGTAGTGAAAGAGTAAAACACAATCTCTATATGATCTTGTTGCAAAGATATCAGTGAATGTAGTTTATTTTATTGAGGTTTGTAGGTTTAAATCTTGTGTCTCCCACACAGAACAACAACGACTCGTTCGTCGTCACCATCAACACGTACCTTATATGAGTTGCTGGCAAAGATTCAAACTGTCTGGAGAGGAAAAGTTCTCTGTGTTTGAGTTGATGCTTCTGAGGCTCGGCCACCACCGGCTGCTTGGACTCTTCTTCGAACTCTCCTGTCGAACGTATACAGAAGTTACAAGTTAAAACGACACTCATTCAAACATTTGATTATTAAAACTGACTCCCCGGCTCATGGTTCACAGACTTGTTATAAAGAGTTTGTGATCTTTCCCACACAGTTACGACTCCTAAATCCTTGTGATAAGAAGGAACTTCTCGTGAATTTCTTAGTTTCTTCTTGTATCACAAATAACACTCGTGACCATCAACACATGCATTTTGTGCATTAAATCACATTTTGTGTCGTAAAAACTGTTGCTGAGCTCATGTGACGCCGACGTCACAAGACCACAAGTGTGTGTGTGTGTGTGTGTGTGTGTGTGTGTGCGCTAGATTGTGCATTCCTAATTTCAGGCGGGTGAATAATTTGTCGACAGCTGGGGGAGGGGCCATCTCACTCCATCTCCGTGGACTCCGCCCCTGCACTCCGCCGTGGGAAACCCTGTCGGCGAGGGCAAGAAAGACGCAGATAGAGGGACGTTACGAGAGGCCACACCCCTTTTCTGTTAACCTCTCACCCCCCCACCGCACCCCCCCTGTCCGGTTAGTCCCTGCCAAACAAAGTAGGAAACCCTGTTTACCAAACCTGAGGCACCCATCCCCCAACCACCCCCCCCACACACACACACACACGACACATAAACACTCAGCGACACACACTTAAAAGTAGCGCGTGCGCACATAGACTCGCACGCACAACACAAGTCATAATTAACCCCTCGCACGCCGGGGCCCTCGGGGCGAGTTCAAGGGCCTTTTGTTTTAGCACATAGCACTGGAGTGTGTGCGCATGTGTGTGTGTGTGCGCATGTGTGTGTGCGTTTCAAAGAGGAACAGTGTGGTTCAGGAAGAAACAAACCTTTTGTGATCGAATCAAACGCCAGCGAAGAAGGTCACGTGACCATCGTTTCCGAGGGCGAACCAGAAGATCCGCCGCCACTCAAAGGTCTCGCACTTAACGGCGACTGAAGTTATGGACGGGGAAGTGGTACTGGGACGTTTTTCAAGAGGCAATACTCAGAAATACTTAAAGGTCTCAAAAAATACTTTATCATTATAAAGACTTTTTTTATATTTAAACATGTTTAAATTCTTTCGGACGTTCAGATTAATTCGTCGTACATTCGTTGGCGACTCAAAATCTCTCGATGAGCACAAATGTATACAGTTTACCTGGTATACCACACATACATGATCAATTATTGGGATTAAATTATTATAGTTTATATATTGACTGCTAAACTGTGTACTGTAAAATATCAAACCTCTGAACGTCCATCATAACGTCCTGATCTTTGTCTAAAATGATTTATAAACATCCAAATACCTCCTCGTCTGTAACGTCCCGTATTAAAGCGCCAACCAAAGAAAGTGTGTTTTTTTGGAGAGATAAAGACAACTGAGCTCCAGTCAGTAGATTAAAATAAACATACATTTTTGTCTGAACTCTGAAAATAATCTTAACCCTTGAGGGTGAGTAGAAAATGAGGGAAGTTTGAATTTTGGTGAATTATCACTTAATTATCACAAGATATTTGGGAGGAATGAGTTACATAAAATATAGACGACTGTCAAAATGATTGGGGAAGAACTTCTAGTGTTGAAGGCCATGAAGTTCTATCACACGTCTCACTGGTGAAGTGGACAACCTTGTTTTTTTTTCCAGATCCTGCGAAGCTTCTTCGTCTATGACACTCAGTCGGGGTCAATGAGAATAGTCAAATGTAAGATCTGGATTTTAATATTTCAATTCATTGCTCATGTATCTGAAGCTGCAGATTAGCCCGGAGTATTCAGATGCAAGACTAAGCCTGTGGTCGACCCAGGAGGAAGTGGAGAGCAGAAACTGTCCCAGATGTGTTGAGACAAGAAGCAACTCAAGCGTTATAAACTCAAGCAGCGAGGATGAGCTGGATTTACAATATGACGTTTTATGTTAGGCTTTAAATACATTTTTATGCCCTTAGATTGTGTCCTAATTGCTGAAGAAAGAAGACATGCAAGAAAAAAGAGCAAACCCCCCGCCCCCTAATATCAGGAATTGAAAACAAGAAACTAAAACCCTTAAGTCTCATGTTTCACAGCACTAATGTAATCCTTATAAGTAGCAAGCGACACCATCGTGAAGCTAAATGTCTCTTTGTTTAACTACAATTATCTTTCTATTACATTCTATCAAACACTCACCAAGAAGATTCATTTACTTCAACATTATTTTACGGTTATTGTATATATATATATATCTCGCATGTTCGTTAACTTGTCTTAAACACTTACATCTTCAAAGGTCACGATATCAACATTAATCTACTTTGACCCGACCACATTAAATGACTTGGTGGGCCCCGAGCCTCGAATGTGACAAGTTAAACGAGGGCATTTCATTTATTTAAGAAAAAAGTCACAACCAGCTGATAGAACATTATTTTCCTATTGAAAACAAAATAAACTCAAATGTAAATTTTTTGGTGTTTGTCTACCTCACATCCTTCAGAGCATATTTACTGAAGAGTCATAAAGAGTTTGGTACATTTGAATAGTATAAATAGAGAGAATGTTAAAGTAAATAATGGCTTCGCACGTTTTATTTCCTGGCACTAGAATACTTGACAATTCCATGGTTAGTTTCCTTCCGTCCGTCTTAGTGTACTGAAGCATCTACATTGGTTCTCGTGCATCAACTGACGGCATGAGAGGGCGCTGGATGCTAATCCGAGGCGGGTCAGTCAGGTATCACGAAAAAAAACTTAAGCTGCGTGATGTCATTTCACTGGTCCTGTTCCTTCTACAGAAACATGTTCAGAGGAGTACGAGTGGATACTAGGTGAGCCTGAGGAGCAGATGATGGAGACATAATTCCAGCTCGTACTTCAGCGACGTACGCTCGTGTGCGAGGCGCAGAAAGCATCTTCGTGAGAACCAGAGTACAGTGAAGAAAAGAGGCTTTAATGCGTCCATTTTGAGGTGCAAGGAGAGTGTGTGTGTGTGTGTGTGTGTGTGTGTGTGTGTGTGTGTCGGTGTGTAAACGTCTTTGTCTGGAGCACCGGAGAGGAGGAGGAGGAGGAGGATGAAGAAGGGAGGGGGAATGGTGTTGGGGAATAATGAGTGAGTCTGATGAGGCTTGTGTAGCGACGTTCCATTAGCACAAGCCCACCATCTCCGCACCTCCTTCACTGACTCCTAGCAAGCATTTCGGCATTTATGTGCATGACTTTTTAACGAAGGACCTGTGGTTGGCATGTTTGCGACCACTTGCCAAGTATCGTGGGCTAAAACAAAATACTAAAAAACTTCCAACTGGACCTTTATGCGAGACATGATCAGAGGTGAGGGCGAAAGAAAAAACTTTCAGGTCAAGCGGTGACTCCGATACGATGGAAATGATGAAAACAGTGGGACAGATAAAGGGGTAAAAACAGTGGGACAGATAAAGGGGTAAAAACAGTGGGACAGATAAAGGGGTAAAAACAGTGGTCTCTGTGCTGGGTACGTACGTGCATTGCTGTCAGCCAATGTGTTGAGATTGCCGGAGATGTCTCTTCTCCTGAATAGACACACAACCTTGGCTTCCACATTCCCGTTCGCTGTCTGGTGGAAGGAAAATAAGGGGTTTGGTGTTACATAAGAGGTGATTCAGAGTAAAAAACAAACAAACAAAAAAAACGGTCCTTCTGTGCATTCTAGTTTTACAAGCTACATAATAATAAAAAATAAAAAAAATCACACAATACATCATTTTCAATAAAAAAAAGAACATTTTAAAACCTGAATTTTCAAACAAAAATAGAATATTTTAAAGCTGCAAAAATACTTAAAGCTTACTTGATATTCTACTATTTGATGAACATGTGGCGGATTGTGTGTAAAGCATTTAAACTTTAAACGGAAGACTCTCTCCTTACAGTCTCTATGTTGTGATTCAAGAAATAAATATCACATCGGATGTCTTGAAATACATTTTTCCATTTTAAGTGTTAAAAACTGAAGCCACAAAAACTTTTCATTTATTGTTGACTGTATTTTTCCCTTTTTTGGCAAATTTGTAAGTTTAACCAATGAGGGTTAAGTACAAAAAAAACAATTAAATATTGATGTTGTAATTTAGTAATTACATATAAATCACATGTTTTCACCAAAACCCTGCAGCAGTCTTCTGACATGACATGGAAATAAACGCTGAAACAAACTCATGACTTTACGCTTCACAAGATCCACTTCAGAACTCTAAAAGACTGATCTAAATGGACAGGCACTCGTTAGTTTAGAATCTATAATATATATATGTTCACTCTTATTTAGAACATAATTTAAAATGCTTTTATTATATTTTGGCCACATGTTTGTTTAAATATTTGAATCCATGTTTGCCCCTTTAATCGCCCGGAGTATTCAGCAGTTAAAAGTCCTCAGGATAATGCATCTCTCATGATGTAAAACAAAGATCCTCCATGTAAGAGTGTTACATAAATGTACTTAATCTCCAACTAGGGACCAATCCTGCGTCGTACACTACAGCTGGACTGTGGGAGTACCTTCTGTACCAGCTTCCGTTGTCACAGAAACGCATCCAAAAAGGATGGAAGGAGTCACAACATAATTACAATCGAGTCTTCTTGCTCTCTAAACTCAAGTGTTGGAAACACACAAAAAAGGTTCACACTGTGTCCTATGACACGAGACTATAACACAAACAATAAGTTACAAGGAAAAACACATTTTGTGATGCACACTTTAAGATCTCACCAAGTAATATGTTTAGCTTTGGAGGTTTTCTCACCATAAGAAAGATTTAGAATATAACAAAAAAAAAGTCAACTTTTGTTGACATAAACCTGACAATGACCCTCCAACATAGATAACATCAACCATTAAAGACTGACCTTGTTGAGCTCTTCTATTCTTCGGATGAGGTACGGATTGCTGGAAGAATTTTCAAAATACACATAATCTGAAAAAAGAAAAACGTCAAATTAGATTCACAAAAAGAAAAAATACACAGTTAGTAACGCAAATGAAATAATGGCAACTTAATGTGTAAAACTGTGCGTCTTCAAGATGCAACCAAAGCCAACCTTAGTAGCGATGATAAATGATACACAAGCAGAACCACTATTTGTAAGACTGAGTCGTTTTTGATTCAAGAAAGTTTCATTTGTCAGACACGACAATGAAGCAACCAGTTAAACCAAAAAACATCATTCCACGTTGTGATTATTTCAAATAAAACCCAGCGATTTAAAGGATGTCATGTAAATACTTAGCAACCTGGTAATAAATGAAGCATATCAACACATTTACACGCACAATAAATGCCTCCTCTCGCCCGATGAAGCTGTGACCCTGATGATGTGACCCTGATGATGTGACCCTGATGATGTGACCCATGGATGTCCATTTCAATTTAAATTGGTATTCATGAGAAATTCACTTGCGAAGGTCAATATAAAAACTTGAAACTTAAATGATGAAAATTAATAGTGTAAGTAAGTAGATACAAAGTTGGTTACATTTATATGTACACAATACAAAAGTCATGGTTGTTGTTTTGTTGCAATTTTGGCATATTTCTGTTAATCATGATCCAGGAAAATGTTCTTGATCGTGTATGACCTTTTATTATTCTCTATGCTTTATATGCCATACACCGAAACATTCGTCACCTATTCATCCCAAATCTTGAAATCATTTTGTTTCCTTTTACAAACTTAAGCAGTAACTTTTCCAACTTTATGACTTTCTGTTCATTATCCCAGTTGTCGGTCCTCTGTGCTAATAAAGGAAACAACATGGTCAGCAACAACGTTCAAGTAGGTCAACACATGACTAGTCCAGTTTATTTAAGCTCGACACCAGAAATCAAAATGGTTAACCAGAGATGTAGGGTAGAACATCCATTTATAACATCTACTGGTGTTTTTTTATTGAAATAAACTAATGATCAAGTAATACTTTCAAGCATGTTTGTCTTGGCCACCAATGATTGTACTTGTATCCTCCACAAACAACCCTCTTACCCATGAGGCAACTTTCTGGAATGCTCAGACCAACTTGTCACATCCATTGTCATTTTAATCTCATTTCTATCCATTCATGCTCACATTTAAGAGATGACCGTTTTCCAATGCCGAGTATAATGTTTTGCCAAAATTGCTGCCCATATTTTGTAGGTGAAATATCGAATCAAAGAAGATGGAAAAAAGCTTAAAGAACTATAAACATTTCTGAATCGGCAAGATTTTTTTTTAAAGACATTCAAGTTGAACTGGTACTTTTTTAAAAAGCCTCTCCTCCATAACAAATACAAGGCCATACAGCGCTGAAAGTGCATTATGATCCATCTGGTAGTGCAGTCTGCAAGGCTTTGTAGTTTACCAACAATTTGACCTGATTTGAGCACTTTGTAAAAACATCAAATTGAGGTCATACACATGGGATTTACAAGGCGCACGGTCGGTTGTTGGAAAGTTAAAATTATTCTGATAGCGCCTTTATGTTTCCAAAATATAGTAAAAAAAAAAAAAAGGACTGTTGCGTAACCTCCAATAAGAACAATATCGATCCTATCTGTGTGCCACTCGTTATGTCTGGCTGCAAAGTTGACTCTCATCGAAATCCTCGGATTCCTCCACAGGTTTGTGTTACCATTCGTCAAGAGCATCTTCATGCCTTCTGATACCCTAGCGGAGACAAAAATTCTGGCAGCAAGGAGGCAGATTTTTTGCTCCAGTTAACATGCTGACGAGAGAGACATCACCTCCTCGGTCAGTATTAAGGCGACCGAACATTACAAAGTTGCATAACGTAAAGCAGAACACCAGGAGGGGATTTGATGGAACTCACTTGAGCTGTCGTATTGACAAAAGGGAGAAACGCATCTTCTCATACTAGGTGCATCTCCGCTTCTTTAAGAAACTAATTTCATCACCTCTTTGGCCACTGAAGCATAAAAAAAGGCACTAATCGGATGTTTTTTGCTTGATGCAAGGATGTCGCCCCTGAGAGGAGATCAACAAGGTTAGCCTGTCTGCAGGCAGCCGTGACTGTTGTGAACGTACGCCACTGGAGTGCTGCAGTGTGCCGGGGTGCTTGAGGGTGAATGATGAGGAGGAAGCCCTTTGACTAATCTCTGGGGATGATAATGATCTTACATGCAGACTGAACACTGTGTACTTCTAGAGGAGCTCGCACATACGGCGAGGCCTGGAACAGCTCGCCGCCACAACACGGGGAAATCGATCCCAATACTTCCACATGGAAGATTGATATTGCTTTTTATTGTACTGTGTATAGATAGATAAACTGTATTATTTCTGAGACTCCTTTGCTGTTCTCGGTGTTATCTTGATCTTTGAAGTATTTATTTATTCAAAGAGTATTGTTTTGATAGCGCTTTGTGATCCCGGTCTGGAAAAGCGCTCTATAAATATAATTTACTTATTATTATTATCCCTGTACAATGACAATAAATACTAGCAAGCCATCAATTGCAAACATGTTCACCTTTAACAAATATCTGCATCTATTGTACAAGCCCATTTTTTATATCCATCCAGACACGGTTCTGGTGGTTTGTAGGATCTGGTCACAAGTAAAACTATGGCTTCCAGATCCTTCAGTCACCGACAGAAAAAGTTACATTGATCGCGGTTGCTATAAATTTCCAACATACCCAGTAAAATGTAGGTCAGCCGCTTCACATGGAATTCTGGCTCCAGTAAAACACTAAGCCTCAAAAAAGAAAGTGGAAGTCGTGGCTTCCTGGATTGTTAACCGAAGCATCTTAAGCACATCGCATTTCTTAAGACACGTTTCACATGTTCTGTGTCTTAAACTGCCGTTAGACATCTTAGATGATCAATACATGCGTTGTTGGTGATGACCAGACCTTCTCATAGTCACTAAACATGACCCGACCATGGAATCCTTTGCCATTCTTTTAAGATATACTGCTTGTTTACGTGCAGCACAGAAAAATGCATATATGGCCAAATGTGAAACTACAGTATCCAGAGACAGGTGTATTCTCTACATCAGGAGTCATCAACTTTTTGCAACTCACAGCTACACCAATTGCCCTGTGTGACTGAAGGGACTTCTGAGATAACCTGCTATATAGTTTCATGGATGACGGACCTTATTCCTCTGATAACATTTTGATTTTTCAACAATTACCAGTGAGGAAAGAAAACGTAAATGAAAGATAAGAAGAATGTAATTGGATGAACATTTTTTTAACAGGATAATGGGCCAATGCTTTGGTTTCTGGGGAGTACATGTCTACTAATTTAACAATACCCATCAACATGGAGAAAGACAAAAGATACTTGATTTACATGTTAACTGTGAAAATATGGAGCTATAATAAGTCCAATGACAGCATCAGTAGATAATGATAAATGATACAATCTCATATAACCAGTCAAAATGTAAACATCTGAAGTAAATAAATAAATAAAAATATGTTGTCATTTCATCATAGAGGTAAAAAAAAAAAAAGGCAACCGCCTCAGATTCAACACTGTCAAAGCATATTTAATCACCGTGACCCAAATAGGTTAAAGACTGTGATAATCCTGCAAACACCACATTAAATTGTGGTCGGACGAATGGTAGGTGCAACAACCGAGACGACAAGAACGTGACTTGTATTTTACATAGTCAGAGGTGTGATCTAAGAAGAATTACTGCCCCAAATATTCCATTTTCCACAAGCAGTTTTATCTCTTCACGCTCTCCATCTGCACATCTGTGCAAACAAGCCACTCATTAAAAAGTGATGAGCAATATGAACATTTTTATCATATGCACGATATAAAAATGAAACCTCTCTTCTAACCATATAAATCAGAATTGAATCATTTTTAAGCAACTTTCACTATTTATGCTAGCATTTTTAGTGTTTGTTGTATATTTGCACACGTATATGAAAAGCAGATACTTCAATGGTCACTTGTTAATTAAAAAAATAAGTTATTTCCTTTTTGTTTTAAGAAAATCATATTTTCAAAAAGATACTTCCATTGCCATCAGTGAAAATTGTGTTATTATGACACCAGAATTTCAAAATAAGAGAAAAAAGTAAGCATTTTCTGTATTATGTTGAACAGTAAGTTTTCAAGTTAAAAACATATATTGTTGTATATTTTTATATAAAATTGTCCACGGAAGTGACAGAATATCGTCTCTCTCATATCGCCCACTCTCCTAAGAATTAATATAATATTAGACTATACAGTATGTTCGGGAAGCCAAGTACACAAGGATATCGCAAATAGATAAATACTTGAAGCCAATTGAAACTCACTCTGAGCCGCCAAATTACTTTTAAAAAACTGAAGCCAATACAGACAATAGTCCCATTGACTGTTCAACAACAAAACAAATATAGTTTTATTTCTATGAAGACAAATCAAAACACCCCATGATATAAGGGTAAATGTAGCGATAATATTAGGTTTGAGTCTATAACAAATAATCCTAGGTGGGAAAACTTAACTCCCCGGAAACATTGATTTAAATAATAATATTTTAACTTAAATGTCAGTGAAAACAGTATGTTCTCAAAAACAACTCATTTAAAAAGTATAATAACTTTGAATTAAATGTGTTCACATTATTAAAGGTTTTCTCCAACTTGACCTTCTCTTAACTACAGGAGCCACATTAGGGAGTTAAAGGATCCACATGTGGCTCTGGAGTCCAGACTTACAGACCCCTGAGTCTGAGACAGAGGTGGCCCCTCAGTAACAAAGCTAACCGGTCAACGTTAGCTTAACCGCGTTGTCGTCTGAATGCTAGCGACAGCGCCGTGTCCTCTTGTACTCAACTTAAAGTCACCAATACTTGACACATATACACCCCGACCGCATATTTACCATCTACTTACATACATTTAACTACCACTAGTACTAAAACATTGTTAAGTAGCAGAACTTTTAAACTTTCCTAGTAGTTCTGTCACCTCGAGCGGATACGTCGGGCTGTCAAGTGCTTCGGAAGTTTAAATAATACTATTCAAAGTGTGATCCGTGCTTTCTGCTTATTGGAAATGAATAGAAAAGAAGTATTTGTTTTAAATCCGTGGTTAAATATCTGCAAACTGCATCGTAAATAGCGCTAAAGTGCATTTGTTTGACGCAGAAGTGGAGCCAAGTTGAAATGCTAGCGTCAAGCTAGCGACGGTTAGCGGCTAACTCGGCTAGTTAGCCCGCAGCTAGTTAGCTAGCATGCTAGCTCCCGAAACAATCACGTTGTTGGCGGTGAAAAAAGATTCAAAAACGCGTCTCACTCACCGCCTACTCGGTACATGTTGGCCGCCATTCTCTCGTAATCCTCGCCCAGAATAGCCCCCACTCGGGTAGAAGCAGGTCGCGGGTTCGTATTATTCCTTCATTTATCGCAGACGCCGTGAAACAAAGCCGGCTGCCGGCACAACGAGCCCACTGTGGCGGGTAAAAAAGTTGAAAGTTCCCGCTGATAAATGTCGGCTTGTGTTCTTCCTCCAGACGCTCTCGTCCCTGCGGCGACCTTTCCTTCCTCGTCCTCACGCACTCATTCACTCACTCATTCACTCACGGCTAGCCTGTCTCTTACTCCACTCTTCCTCCCATCCTCCGCTCCAAGCTTCATCCTCCTCTTCTTCACCTCCGCTCACTTCCACACACACACACGCACACACACACTGGCCTCGGCGCTTCGTGTCTGCGTCGTCATCTTCGGGGATTCTCGTCAATCTCCGGCATAATCAAGTTGGTCAAAAGAATGATTTTTATTACGTTCGTGTTTTAATACGATAATAAACTTATAATTAAACTTAACAACTAGTTGATTATTTTTAATGTAATTTATATATTTTATTTCGCTTAAAAAAAGGGTCAGTGAAGTAGATGGGTCAAATCTCTGCAGGGGTCAGATGTATTTTAGAAGTTTTTATTTTAGGTTAGGTTAGGTTTGGTAGAACTTTATTGATTGAATTTTTTTTTTCTCCTACTTATCCACAGCAAATACAGCAATTTTTCATAAAAAATAATCAAAATAAAATAAGAACAATAACAAAGAGAAATAAAGAGAAAGTACAAGATGATACAATCTAAGTCTAAAGATAAAGAACATAGATCTTTATCTTTTATTTTCATTTATTCCTTATCTTCTACTGAAATAGGGACGTCACCAGTGATTTCAATAGCTTCGTATATATAAATAAATCACAACTCAAACTGTCGATCTTGTTTTATTCCCTCCAGCGTTTTTTTCTGTTTTATCTTATTTCCATTAATCTTGTTTTTAATGTGTTTTATTTGTATGTAGAAGTATTTGAAATAAAAAACACATGTATTCATTTACTTCATTGACAATAAAGCAGCCGTATCAACGTATTTTTCTCAAACTAGTAGTGAAAGAAAATAAAAAAAACTTTTTTCTACTCTTACAATATATCATGTTCCTCTAAATACTATAAAATTAGGTATAAATGGGTTTTTTTAAAATGAAAAATGTACTGTTTATTATTTCAATTCATTCTTCTGTCTGGGTTGTTCCAGCGAGCAGTCAATTTCTTGTGATAGCTTCATATTGTAATAGTCGTCATTCTAAATAGGTGTCGTTTAAATGTGTTTCATTTACGTTTCATTGTTTTTAAATGTACTCTGTGCTGTGACCTTAAGTGTCCAGAGAGGCACCTTTAAATAAAAGCTATTTTTATTATTATTTGTGTCGCTAAACTATGAAACTTTTAGATTTCTGCAGAACTGAAGCACATTTCTTCATTTAAAATATGATAAAACACAACCTTCCAAAAGGAAATTTTAATTTTAATGTTATTATAACATTGAATATCGAATTTAGCATTGAATTCGTTTTGATTTTTTTTTCATGCATTGAAAACAGTGCTGGAAACTGAACGTGTTTTTCGCAATTAATTTCAATGTCTGAAAATGATATTCAAAGTATGATGTCACAGATTAATTTAGTATTAAAGTTTATATTAACATAGACTCTTTTTTTTTAAAGTCCTGTATCAATTCCCAACTCCAATAGTTTTCTTTCGAGGTCAAACAAACGATCAAACGTCATTTATTTACACATGAACAGTTTTTTATTAAACATTTGTCGAACTTCAAATCGCATTTGTTGCATTTCACACGTCACAACACTGCCCACTAGTGACGAGAAACGCGCATTACAGTTCGTTGCAGCGTCACATTAATCCATTGAAGTCCTACACACTTTGATAAAAGGATCACAAGGATGTCGTGGGTTATTATCACAGTCTAAGGTCAGCTTGTGAGATGTTAAAATGAACATTGTCAGCAGAGGCGATGTGGAATGAGACGGACCAATGATGCAGGAACAACCATCTTCAGTGAGTCAGAGAAAATAGTCCCGTATTGTTCATGTTGGACCTTCTGACACTTCACACAGGAAGTCCTTCCTACAGGATCGATAACGTTATATCTCGTTATGTTAAAACTACTCTACGAATATAGTCCGAGACCAACGAGTCGAGCCAAGAGGTTCTGCAAACATTAAAACCTCAACACACCGTTAGCATGAGCGATGTTAGCATGAGCGATGTTAGGCTAATGTGATGAAAAGATAGAGCGGAAGAGAAAAAAAACATCAATATTTAACACCCCCCACTAAAAAGTTCACAAATATCTCAGGAGCTTGAGAAAGTTCTAAGGCCATCGGACCTGCTCGCTCCGATGTTTTGCAGGGTTTAACCTTTTCGACCTCACTGGTGGAACAGATCCAAGCGTCTGTTCACAGAGACGGTCCTGAGGATGTTTTTCTACAGACTCCTCTAGGAAGGTCATCGGTTCAGGTGCGGATATAGACCTGGAACTTCAACCTTGTGTTCCAGCTCCAGACACGGGTGGAAGACGGCGTCGAGCTAAAGCAGGTCTTCCTTCCATCATCCAAACTTCAATCTGTGGAGCTTGAAACGTGTTATTTTGGAGGACATTTTTCTTGATTGACATGTAGCCACCGCTAGCAGGTTTAGCTGAATCACACACGTGTCAACTGAGCTCAAGAGTTTTAAAACAGCAAAGCTCTAATCCAAGATGGCGGCCGGTTCCGGGGAGCTGGTGGAGGCGGACGAGGCGGAGGCCAGTCTCTCTCTGCCGTTGGCCGTCCCTCCTCCTGCTCCTCCTCCTCCTCTTCCTCCTCCTCCGAGCACCTTCCACTGCAGGATGCAGGTGTCTTTGCCGCCCATGGAGAGCAGGTGAGCGTCGCTGTGAGTGAAGCAGACGTTGGTGACGTGGCTGCCGTGGCCGTCGTAGCGGTGACTCGGTGCCTGGCGGATGACAATATGGCGGATGACAATATGGCGGATGACAATATGGCGGATGACAATATGGCGGATGATAATATGGCGGATGACAATATGGCGGATGACAATATGGCGGATGACAATATGGCGGATGATAATATGGCGGATGACAATATGGCGGATGACAATATGGCGGATGACAATATGGCGGATGACAATATGGCGGATGATAATATGGCGGACGACAATATGGCGGATGACAATATGGCGGATGACAATATGGCGGATGACAATATGGCGGATGACAATATGGCGGATGACAATATGGCGGATGACAATATGGCGGATGATAATATGGCGGATGACAATATGGCGGATGACAATATGGCGGATGACAATATTGCGGGTGATAATATGGCGGATGACAATATGGCGGATGACAATATGGCGGATGACAATATGGCGGATGATAATATGGCGGATGACAATATGGCGGATGACAATATGGCGGATGATAATATGGCGGATGGTGGATGACAATATGGCGGATGACAATATGGCGGATGATAATATGGCGGATGACAATATGGCGGATGACAATATGGCGGATGACAATATGGCGGATGGTGGATGACAATATGGCGGATGATAATATGGCGGATGACAATATGGCGGATGACAATATGGCGGATGACAATATGGCGGATGGTGGATGACAATATGGCGGATGATAATATGGCGGATGGTGGATGACAATATGGCGGATGACAATATGGCGGATGATAATATGGCGGATGACAATATGGCGGATGATAATATGGCGGATGACAATATGGCGGATGATAATATGGCGGATGATAATATGGCGGATGACAATATGGCGGATGACAATATGGCGGATGATAATATGGCGGATGATAATATGGCGGATGACAATATGGCGGATGATAATATGGCGGATGATAATATGGCGGATGGTGGATGACAATATGGCGGATGACAATATGGCGGATGAATACGTACAATAAAGTTTTACCTTACCTTACCTTACCTTACGTCGTACAAGTTACAAGTCAGAAATTATATTTTCTCTGTACGGTTATGAATTAAAATATTGAATTTAGAAAGTTTATTTGTTATTATTAGAATAAGATAAAAAAAAAACTTATTTTTATATATATATATATATATTATTATTATCAGATATTTCAATATAGAAATGATTGAATTCATAATAATCTTAATTTTAAAAAAAGTATTCAAAGATAAAAACAAACACAACACCTTCCAGACATGAATAACCAATAGAAGATAAATTATACAAATTGTATTTTCTGTGTACGGTTATGAATTTAAAATATTGTATCTTGAAAGTTTACTTTTTATTATTAGATTTAGATGAACAAAAATTGTATTAAAATACATTTTTTGAATAGATATTTCAATATAGAAATGCTTAAATTCATATAAATGATAATACTCAAAGGTAAAAGTGATGAAGCTCCCAGACATGACTGATGGATCGCACCTTGGGTTTGGGACAGGGATACGTGAAGAGATGAACTTTGCAGAAGTCGTCGGCGACGGCCACGACTCTCTCGCTGTGCGAGCGACACAGAGCGTTGATGTCGGTGCCGTCAGAACCTTCCAACCAAACACCTTCACAAAACAAACGTTGGGGTCAGCGCCTTCACTTCCCCTCGACCTTCGACCCTCGACCCTCGACCCTCACCCATCACGTGGAAGCCCAGCACGCACGTGAACGACGCCCACTCTCGGTCTTTGCTCTCTGAGCGGTTCCTCAGTAGTTTGCAGCCGCCGGCGACGTCCCCTGACGACGACACTCAAATGAATAAACACGATCTCGTGTCACATTATTAGACACTCACAGTAGAGGATCTCGTAGTCTCCCGAGTTGGACATGATGAACTTCCCGTCCTTGGACCAGTCCAGGTGAGTGATGAAGCTGGAGTGACCCTGGTGGGACGAGTCATTGGAGTTAGACGTCGGGCTCAGTGCTGCCCCCTGGTGTGTGAAGACTTCTTTCTTACGTTGCACTTCCCGAAGCGAGTGTAGCGTCGACCAGAGTCCGTCACGCTGTAGACGTAGATGAAGTTGTCGTGAGAGCCGACGGCCAAGAAGCTTCCGTCTGCACAGAACACCAGAGACATCGTGACGTCTCAGTATTTCTTGGATTCAAAACCAAGTAAATTCATTTCTAACACCATCTAAGTGCAGAGCACAGTGAGTATTATTGTAGTTCTGGTCCTTAAAGTATTTGTTACTGGGACGCACAGAAGGAAATGATGCGTATAATATAAATGATGTTCAATAACGTTCAGCTGTTGAAGTATAAATACTTTTACCACGAGTATTTGTCACTGACCTGGTGAGTATCTCATGACTGACAGCTGCTCGTTGCCGTCGACCGACTCTGAGACCGTCTCTCTGGTCAGCAGGTCCAGAACCATCCATCTGTGGGTGAAGAACATGATTCAGAACATTATAGAACATTCAGAACATGATGGATCATTCAGAACATGATGGAACATTCAGAACATTTTAGAACATTCAGAACATTCAGAACATTATAGAACATTCAGAACATTATAGAACATTCGGAACATTCAGAACATTATAGAACATTCAGAACATTTTAGAACATTCAGAACATGATGGAACATTCAGAACATTCAGAACATTATAGAACATTCAGAACATGATGGACCATTCAGAACATTTTAGAACATTCAGAACATGATGGAACATTCAGAACATTTTAGAACATTCAGAACATGATGGACCATTCAGAACATTCAGAACATTATAGAACATTCAGAACATGATGGAACATTCAGAACATTTTAGAACATTCAGAACATGATGGACCATTCAGAACATTCAGAACATTATAGAACATTCAGAACATGATGGACCATTCAGAACATTCAGAACATTATAGAACATTCAGAACATGATGGAACATTCAGAACATGATGGAACATTCAGAACATGATGGAACATTCAGAACATTATAGAACATTCAGAACATTCAGAACATGATGGCTCATTCAGAACATGATGGCTCATTCAGAACATGATGGAACATTCAGAACATGATGGAACATTCAGAACATGATGGAACATTCAGAACATTCAGAACATGATGGATGATGTCACCTTCCAGTGCTGAGACCGACCGACACCACGGATCCATTCGGGCAGAAGTCGGCACACAAGCCGTAGTCCTGGCAGAAGAAGAACACAAGCATGTGAGGCTGGACTACTGTGAGTGTCACCTTAGCATGTTTGCTTATTTTAGTGTTTCTTTTGGTGTTTCTGTTTGTTTTTCTGTTAGTGTTTCTGTTATAGTTGATGTTAGTGTTTATTTTATAGTTTCTGTTAGTGTTTATTTTATGGTTTATGTTAGTGTTTCTTTTAGTGTTTATTTTAGTTTTAGTGTTTATTTTAGTGTTTCTGTTAGTGTTTATTTTAGTGTTTATTTTATAGTTTCTGTTAGTGTTTATTTTAGTGTTTATTTTATAGTTTCTGTTAGTGTTTATTTTATGGTTTATGTTAGTGTTTCTTTTAGTGTTTATTTTAGTGTTTACTTTAGTGTTTCTGTTTGTGTTTCCTTTAGTGTTTCTGTTAGTGTTTATGTTAGTGTTTATTTTATAGTTTCTGTTAGTGTTTATTTTATGGTTTATGTTAGTGTTTCTTTTAGTGTTTATGTTTCTTTAGTGTTTACTTTAGTGTTTCTTGTGTTTCTTTTAGTGTTTCCTTTAGTTCTGTTCCTAGTGTTTATGTTAGTGTTTATTTTATAGTTTCTGTTAGTGTTTATTTTATGGTTTATGTTAGTGTTTATTTTATAGTTTATGTTAGTGTTTCTTTTAGTGTTTCTTTTAGTGTTTCTTTTAGTGTTTCTTTTAGTGTTTATTTTAGTGTGTCTGTTAATGTGTCTGGCTTTATAAGTGTGTTTACATGTTAGTGTGTCTGTTAATGTGTGTGTGTGTGTGTGTATGCAGGTGTGTGTGTGTGTATGCAGGTGTGTGTGGTCCATGTGTGGTACCTCCAGTGTGATGCACCAGTCCAGTTTGTGTTGCACTGTGTTCCACAGACACACTTGTCGGTCGTTGCCACAGGAGAGGAAGATGTCCAGCGAGGGGTGAGTGGAGAGACCCCACATCTCATCCACGTGACCCTGAGATTTAACATCATTCCAACTTCATTTAAAAGAAATCTAACAAACTCAATCCATCAACACTGACATTGACTGAACATTTATTGAATGAAATAACAGTCTGAGAGTTAGAGTTAGAAGAAGAAAAACAAGAAGGAAAAGAAGAAGAAAAACAAGAAGGATAAAAAAAAAAAAAAAAAAAAAAAAAAAAAAAAAAAAAAAAAAAAAAAAAAAAAAACAAGAAGGAAAAGAAGAAGAATAACAAGAAGGAAAAGAAGAAGAAAAAGAAGAAGAATAACAAGAAGGAATAGAAGAAGAAAAACAAGAAGAATAACAAGAAGGATAACAAGAAGGAATAGAAGAAGAAAAACAAGAAGGAATAGAAGAAGAAAAACAAGAAGGATAACAAGAAGGAATAGAAGAAGAAAAACAAGAAGGAATAACAAGAAGGAATAGAAGAAGAAAAACAAGAAGAATAACAAGAAGGAATAGAAGAAGAAAAACAAGAAGAATAACAAGAAGGAATAGAAGAAGAAAAACAAGAAGAATAACAAGAAGGAATAGAAGAAGAAAAACAAGAAGGAATAACAAGAAGGAATAGAAGAAGAAAAAAACAAGAAAAAAACAAGAAGGATAACAAGAAGGAATAGAAGAAGAAAAACAAGAAGGATAACAAGAAGGAAAAGAAGAAGAATAACAAGAAGGATAACAAGAAGGAAAAGAAGAAGAATAACAAGAAGGAAAACAAGAAGGAAAACAAGAAGAATAACAAGAAGGAAAACAAGAAGGAAAAGAAGAAGAATAACAAGAAGAATAACAAGAAGGAAAACAAGAAGGAAAACAAGAAGAATTAACAAGAAGGATAACATGAGGAGGAAAAACACTAGTAAAAGGGTTTGTTATAAACTTTGTATTTATAATTATAAAATTACTTAAAATGAGTGTATTTTCTATTCTAGTTGCATTTAAAATATATATAATTATATTTTCTCTGTCTATGTTTTTATGTGTGTTATCTAATCATTTTATCAGGCCATCGATGTGGCAATAAAAGAAAATTGTCAAAACCAAAATTTCCATCTATAAGTTCAACCATAACTGACCCATCCTGAGATACTTCTAACTTCTTGAGTTCTACTGTTAACCACAACAAAAATAGTGTCAGAAGGATGGTGTGAACGCACCTGAACTATGGCCACGAATCCATCGCTGAAGCTTCCTCTCAGGATGGCGTTCCTGGTCGTGCCCACCAGCAGCTCGTCCCCGTCCACATCGGCCAGGGTCCTCACCGCCCCCAAGTTCTCCGGGATCTGGAGCGGAAGGAAGGTGAGGTTTGACCTCTGGCGACCCCGAAGGTCGGACACACGCTCACATACAGGTCAAGGTTCACCTCACACTCTCTCTCGGGGGCCAGGTCTGCGCTCCAGCGGATGATCTTCCGGTCCTTCCCGCCCCCGCTGAGGATGGCGCCGCCCTGGAGGTTGCAGAGGGTGAACACGCTGCCCTCGTGCGCTCTGGTCTGACGCATGATCTGGAACGTTTCTGCCACAGAGACAATAATAAGAATTTCAACACATGATGCCTTATGCTGTGTCTCAAATCACATACTTCTCTGAGTATACTAGAAGTTAGTATGCATCAGGATAGTGTACGTACTAACTAGTAACTAATCCTCCACAGATAGTATGTCTCAAATCACATACTTCTCTTAGTATACTAGAAGTTAGTATGCATCAGGATAGTGTACGGACTAACTAGTAACTAATCCTCCACAGATAGTATGTCTCAAATCACATACTTCTCTTAGTACACTAGAAGTTAGTATGCATCAGGATAGTGTACGTACTAACTAGTAACTAATCCTCCACAGATAGTATGTCTCAAATCAAACTCTGCTGCTACAAACTAACAGGAAATGATGCGACAGCTTCTTCTTCTACTACTATTTAACGATGGTTGCAACCAGCTGTAGGAACACTAGCGACACCTGCTGGCAGCACGTTTTGCAAGTTTGGAAAAATAAAGAAAGAAATAATATGAGAATCTAAATATTCGCGAGATATTTATGCTGGTATCAGCAGCGAAGACGTGTCATCCTTCTACTGCTGCGGAAAATACAACTGTAAGTATATGAATATATATATATATATATATATATATATATATATATATATTATATATGACGTAACTTCCGTTCACAACGTCACTAAGATGGAGCCGTTTAGTGTAGAAAGTGTCCATCGATCCATACTCAGTTTTGTGGGCGTTTTAGTGACAATTTAGTGTGCATGGAGCACTACATTTACATACTAAGAATTGAGACGCACTTACGCACTAAAAATACTAACTTTGAGTACGCAAGTATGCGATTTGAGACACAGCATATAGTTTGTTGGGCAAACGTTTCGTCCACGAGGGGGCGCTGCAGGTGAGCGCCTGTCAAAGCGGTTCTTGTTGAAAATTCTGAGGATTTTTCTTTACGTTAAATTTGAGTTTTGCGGTAACTTTAGAAGTGTTTTGAAACGAGTGGCGTTTATAATTCATTTTATTGTTGTTTTGTTGGAGTCGATTTTTGATTTTAAAGTATTTTCAAGAAAAGTACATGATACTGGTCATTTTTTTAAAATCCCGGCTGTGATCATGTTATCAGCTGAAGAAGAGAAGACTTGTCTGTCTTTATTTTATTTATTGACCTCCAGAATATAAATTATAGCGCGCAGCTATTTTTCGCTATCAATATAAAGTGATCCACCTTCTGCCTCTAACACAAGTTTCCGTAGTGTAGTGGTTATCACGTTCGCCTAACACGCGAAAGGTCCCCGGTTCGAGACCGGGCGGAAACACCTTTTGTCTCGAACTGTCGGACCCATGAAGAATATTTTAATATACTAACTATTTATATTCCTCTGGTTTAAGTTTGTCTTTAAACACTTTCTACACTAGATATGCGATATTGACACTATTTTTAACCAATAAAATAATACATTCTACTTTGTTATGGTTCGATATACAGTTTTTTACCCCAGACAAATACATTCATAACATGTGTTTAGAAATGTATATTTTACTGTTTTCCTTATTTATTTATTATATTTTTTATTTAATCTTTCATTTAAATAGTTTTTAATTCATTTCTTTCAATCTTTTTTTTTCTTTTCTGGACCTGGTGTTGTCAGTAATATTGACGAATGTTAATATGAAATACTTAACTAATCCTCCAGATAGTATGTCTCAAATCACATACTACTCTGAGTATACTAGAAGTTAGTATCATCAGGATAGTGTACGTACTAACTAGTAACTAATCCTCCACAGATAGTATGTCTCAAATCACATACTTCTCTGAGTATACTAGAAGTTAGTATGCATCAGGATAGTGTACGTACTAACTAGTAACTAATCCTCCACAGATAGTATGTCTCAAATCTCATACTTCTCTTAGTATACTAGAGTTAGTATCATCAGGAAGTGTACGTACTAACTAGTAACTAATCCTCCACAGATAGTATGTCTCAAATCACATACTTCTCTTAGTACATAGAAGTTAGTATGCATTAGGATAGTACACTAACTAGTAACCAATTCTCCACAGATAGTATGTCTCAAATCACATACTACTCTTAGTATACTAGAAGTTAGTATGCATCAGGATAGTGTACGTACTAACTAGTAACTAATCCTCCACAGATAGTATGTCTCAAATCACATACTTCTCTTAGTACACTAGAAGTTAGTATGCATTAGGATAGTACACTAACTAGTAACTAATTCTCCACAGATAGTATGTCTCAAATCACATACTACTCTTAGTATACTAGAAGTTAGTATGCATCAGGATAGTGTACGTACTAACTAGTAACTAATCCTCCACAGATAGTATGTCTCAAATCACATACTTCTCTGAGTATACTAGAAGTTAGTATGCATCATGATAGTGTACGTACTAACTAGTAACTAATCCTCCAGATAGTATGTCTCAAATCACATACTACTCTGAGTATACTAGAAGTTAGTATGCATCATGATAGTGTACGTACTAACTAGTAACTAATCCTCCAGATAGTATGTCTCAAATCACATACTTCTCTGAGTATACTAGAAGTTAGTATGCATCATGATAGTGAACGTACTAACTAGTAACTAATCCTCCAGATAGTATGTCTCAAATCACATACTTCTCTTAGTATACTAGAAGTTAGTATCATCAGGATAGTGTACGTACTAACTAGTAACTAATCCTCCACAGATAGTATGTCTCAAATCACATACTTCTCTGAGTATACTAGAAGTTAGTATGCATCAGGATAGTGTACGTACTAATACAATACTTCATAGCGTTTTGAGTTTTGCTGTTTTTACAAAAACAAAAACAACTTAACGCCCTGAAAGATAGCGTCATAGAAGTGTTAGCAAGTTTTATTTTGTCTTCAGAAGAAAACAACCGACATGTTGTATTGTGATGCTGTGAGTTCAGGGTCACGTCCCGAACAAAATGTATATTTACTGTTTCTATCACTTGTTTTTGTCTCTGTATAGATGTTGTAATATCTCTCTCTAGGTCGACGTGACTAGTGCTGTCGTCCAATCAAATCCTTCAGAAACACAAACTCACCTTTGGCTCCTTTGCCCAGAGTTTTGGTGTCGGCCGCTGACTTCCCCCAAGTCAGGATGTTTCCCTCGGAGTCTCCGGTCAGAACATCTCCGGTCAGACTGAACACGAAGCACTGGACGAACTTCGGCTTCTTGTATTTCTGAAAAAATAAAACATGGAAAATCATTTATTATTTATAAATCAGTAGAATTCACTAGAACATCCTTGTTTTTTCCCATTTTCCATTTATTTATTTATCCTGAAACTATGATGTATTTTAACTATTAGGTCATCTCTGGGTCAAGGTGACCCGAAGATTCGAAAACACCTTGACGTAGAGAAAACACAAGGAATACGACAAAGTTTTGAATTAAAACATTTTTTTAAAGTGTATATTTTATTGTGTATTGTTTTTATTGTTTAAGCGCTTTGTGACCCTGGTCTGGAAAAGCTCTATAAATATAAATGACTTACTTATTTACAAACACATTTGTTTTCGGGCCTCCGGGTCACCTTGACCCAGAGATACCACAAGGGATACCCTAAACACATTTGTTTTCAGGCCTCCGGGTCATCTAGACCTAAAGATAACACAAGGGATACCCAAAAACACATTGGTTTTAAGGCCTCCGTGTCACCTTGACCCTCAGATAACACAAGGGATACCCCAAACACATTGGTTTTCAGGCCTCCGGGTCACATTGACACAGAGATAACAAAAATGGTTTAAAAAAATCCCAGAGCAACACCTGTTACTTCAGCTAGTCTATGGTAAAACCTGATTATTGCTTATTGAATTATCGTTGTGTCTCTTCGTGTCTTTTATAATCACAAACTGTACTTTCTCACATACTTTCTTATTCCTGGACTACTTTCTTATTCCTGGACTACTTTCTTATTCCTGGACTACTTTCTTATTCCTGGACTACTTTCTTATTCCTGGACTACTTTCTTATTCCTGGACTACTCTGCTCCACCTCTGAGGAGACATTTTCGGAGCGAACAGGAAACAAACAAGCCAGTGTCCGAAGTGTTTCTTACTCCAAAGATTCCTTGTTTCTTGGTGAACTGTCCTGAGCTCAGAGTCCAGAAGTAGACGTGGGATTTTCCACAGGTGATGATGTTGGTGCCGTCGCTGGGGTTGAAGTCCACGGCGAACACGGCCTCGTTGGTGCTCTGGAACACAGTGCAGTGATTTAATCTGGAACACAGTGCAGTGATTTAATCTGGAACACAGTGCAGTGATTTAATCTGGAACACAGTGCAGTGATTTAATCTGGAACACAGTGCAGTGATTTAATCTGGAACACAGTGCAGTGATTTAATCTGGAACACAGTGCAGTGATTTAATCTGGAACACAGTGCAGTGATTTAATCTGGAACACAGTGCAGTGATTTAATCTGGAACACAGTGCAGTGATTTAATCTGGAACACAGTGCAGTGATTTAATCTGGAACACAGTGCAGTGATTTAATCTGGAACACAGTGAAGTGATTTAATCTGGAACACAGTGCAGTGATTTAATCTGGAACACAGTGAAGTGATTTAATCTGGAACACAGTGAAGTGATTTAACTGGAACACAGTGAGTGATTTAATCTGGAACACAGTGCAGTGATTTAATCTGGAACACAGTGAAGTGATTTAATCTGGAACACAGTGAAGTGATTTAATCTGGAACACAGTGCAGTGATTTAATCTGGAACACAGTGCAGTGATTTAATCTGGAACACAGTGCAGTGATTTAATCTGGAACACAGTGCAGTGATTTAATCTGGAACACAGTGCAGTGATTTAATCTGGAACACAGTGAAGTGATTTAATCTGGAACACAGTGCAGTGATTTAATCTGGAACACAGTGAAGTGATTTAATCTGGAACACAGTGAAGTGATTTAATCTGGAACACAGTGAAGTGATTTAATCTGGAACACAGTGCAGTGATTTAATCTGGAACACAGTGAAGTGATTTAATCTGGAACACAGTGAAGTGATTTAACTCTTTTCACTTTGACCTTCAGGTACTTTCATGTACTCACACCTGGAAACTTCATTCAACTGTTTAACTTTAAAAACACTTTTTATACTTACTACTACTAATACTACTACTTCTACTACATATTCTACTACTACTTATACTTAAAATATTTATTCTGATACTACTTCTACTGCTAATTCTATTACTTATACTACTACTACTTATACATTTACTACTACTTTACTACTTGTACTTCTTATTCTACTACTAGAGAAGAGAGAGAAAGAGAAAAAAAAAAGAGAGAAGAGAGAGTGGGAGTACTAGTTAGAGTAGAACTACTACTTCTACCACTTCTACTACGTATTCTACTACTACTTTTTCTCTTTACGTCTTATACTAATTCTACTAGTCATTTTAATACTTCTTACTACTTCTACTACTACTACTACTTCTACTTATATCAACTACTAATCCTACTACTGTGTTTACTAATTATACTTGTACTACTACTTATACTACTTATTCTACTTCTACTACTGATTCTACTGCTTCTTCTACTTTTTTCTTCTACTTTTTTCTTCTTCTCAACCTTTTTTCAGTTAATTTCAATCTTTTCACATCAGTCTTACTTCTTCATGCCATCATTTCAAGTGTTTCCACACAGTTTGTACTTTGAATACTCGTAAAATACTTTCAAGCTTTTCACTTTGCATCAGCTTCAGCATCACACTGTGTTTTCTTCTGGAAATGAAAATGTTCTCGTTCATGGATTGATTTGGCAGAATAAAAGTTTTCAACAAAAAGCTCATTCATGGGGCGCAAATATGGACTCGTCCACCTCTGGTGGGGGGGGGGGCTATAATTATCTTGTTCCTGTTGGATGCACGTGTTTACAGAAGGTCAGTGTCCAGGATCCTCCCCGTGCTAACTGGGACGTGATATAGGCTGGTACGTATAGATCTCCTCAGGAATGGAGCGACCCAGTATTTATATCGTTGCCATGACATTTTCAAGTGGAAGGATTTTGGGAGGCGAGCCCAAGAAAACACGAGAAGCTGCTGATGTTCCTGGAGAAACATGTGGCTGATGCTCAGCACTGAGCTCATGCTGCACAGAAACTCAAGTCCAGGATCTGTTTCAGCACGAGTCGCATATTATTATTATCTCTACGCTTCAAATATACAAACAATATGAAGACAAGATGAATCATTTTTTATAAAAAGAAGAGTTAAAATAGTTGTTTTACTTTTTTCACTCATTTCTTTTTTTTTGTATTTTCAGTCTCATGGTTAATGTTTTTTCTTACAAATAAAGTATAGTTAAAAAAAAAAACACTGAATATTTGTGACTCCACTTGATTTATATATTTAAAATGACTATTAATTTGTTGTTGTTTTATTATTTGTACTTGTTGTAGCAACAGAGTTTAAAGTCTCAGTTTCATTCAACACCTGCTACATGAGGCGCCAGACGAGGGACACCCTGGACAGAAAGTGAGTCCAAATATCACATGAACTATTGACTTATCTTTTGATTTAAGTCGTATAAGAATATATAAGAAGTAACAAATTGGAAATTATTCAGCAGAAAAAAAGGAGAATTAAATGTTATAAACCCTTTGACTGTTAATAATCATGATCTCTTATCGTTGTGTATTTATTGTCCCTCAAAATGAGTAGAAAAAATGTATTTTGTATCGTATTTAGTAGCTTTTACTACTACTGATATTACTACTTCTACTGGGTTTTCTACTACTACTTATAAATATACTACTAATTCTGCTACTACTTCTAATTTTACTAATACTTCTACTACTAATGCTACTACTTCTACGTTTACTAATATTTCTACCATTACTTCTACTACTTCTACTACTTATTCTACTACAACTTCTACTTCCTTACTACTACTTCTACTACTAATTCTACTACGTATTCTACTACTACTTTTTGTCTTTACGTCTTATACTTATACTAATTCTATTACTACTTTTAATACTTATACTACCAATTCTACTACTAATTGTAATACTTCTACTTCTGCTTTCTTCTTGTGTATATATATATATATATATATATATTCACAAATTATTATATATAATCAAAGATCTTCGGTCATAATACATCATTATTCAGTATAAAATATAAAGAGCATTTTGACGTTCAAAGAATATGTTGCAGCAGGAAATGTATTAATATTATAATATAATCTTATCTTGAGAGAACCAGGGTGAATGATTATAAAAAGCGCCTACAGGGGTCAGTAGAGTTGTGGAATGTAAAAAAAAAAGAAGATATTTTTGATGCGTCACATCTGGTGAGTTGATCACGTGGAGCAGATAGAAATGTTTCTACAGCGAAGTTGTTTTGTGTCAATATGTTGTGACAGTTGTGCGTTTGTGCTTCACTCACCTTGACCTCGGCATGTTTGCTGCTGCATGTTGCTTTACTGCAGTCCCACACCGACAGCATGTGTTCGTTGGAGTCGTCGATCACACACAGAGATGCACCGCAATCCTGCAACACAACAACACACACAGTTGTGTTATTAACGATGAAGAACTATGTTGTCCTGTTACCTGCTCTCATGTTTACACACACAACATGATGTTGTACTTCCTTTACAGGAGAGTTCTTGGGACAGTATATCCTGTCTTAGTCTGTCTTAGTATATCCTGTCTTAGTCTGTCTTAGTATATCCTGTCTTAGTCTTAGTATATCCTGTCTTAGTCTTAGTATATCCTGTCTTAGTCTGTCTTAGTCTTAGTATATCCTGTCTTAGTCTGTCTTAGTATATCCTGTCTTAGTCTTAGTATATCCTGTCTTAGTCTGTATTAGTCTTAGTATATCCTGTCTTAGTCAGTCTTAGTCTTAGTATATCCTGTCTTAGTCTTAGTATATCCTGTCTCAGTATATCCTGTCTTAGTCTGTCTTAGTATATCCTGTCTTAGTCTGTCTTAGTATATCCTGTCTTAGTCTTAGTATATCCTGTCTTAGTCTGTCTTAGTCTTAGTATATCCTGTCTTAGTCTGTCTTAGTCTTAGTATATCCTGTCTTAGTCTTAGTATATCCTGTCTTAGTATATCCTGTCTTAGTCTGTCTTAGTATATCCTGTCTTAGTCTTAGTATATCCTGTCTTAGTATATCCTGTCTTAGTATATCCTGTCTTAGTCTTAGTATATCCTGTCTTAGTCTGTCTTAGTCTTAGTATATCCTGTCTTAGTCTGT